>JAOPTO010001217.1:0-14933 GCA_033822845.1 Tetrapedia diversipes
AAGGGTTAACCCTTTGCGGACGAGTGTCGGATATATCCGCCCAACTCTCGCGCTGCGGCTGGCGTTTGTCTGTCGTAAACGACACGTATAAGATACGCATGGGTATACTAGCTTAAGAAGTCAAGTTGGCCTAAATTTGTTTGTTTATGATTTTGTTAGATTTTATGAAAGACTTATTTAAATACAGCTTTAGTTTTTATAACACAAATGCGCGACGTAACTATTTTCTTTACTGCTCCGTCCGCAAAGGGTTAAAACGTACTATCGGTTCGCTCATTGTCCACTCGCTATCCGTACACTGGTTACAAATTCATTCTATCATTTGTATGAAGCAAAAATATACGTTAATCAACGGAAACGCGTTGTAGTATAGTTTGTCAAATTAAGTTAAACTTTTGGCAAATAAATTAAATTAAGCTCTCATCAAGATTTCATTTTTTAACCGTTGTTCCCCGATAAATCTCTTTATTTTATTTATATCAATAAAATTTAGTACTACTCTGAGATTTAATTCTATTTGCCTAAGGGTTAACTTTATTGCCCAGACTTTAATTTCATTTGCCAAAAGTTTAACTTAATGTGTCAATGCTATATATAAAAATACAGTGTACAGATAAGAAAACTAAAAAAGGTTACTTATTTTTCATAAACTGTTGCTTAAAAATTAGAAAAATTGCGATCGAGCGCGAGGTTTCATGCGTAAAAAGTACTCGTACACTTCATAAACGTCATTATAAAGCGTGAATAATAATTTT
The DNA here is from genome assembly GCA_033822845.1 of Tetrapedia diversipes. Lineage (NCBI taxonomy): Eukaryota > Metazoa > Arthropoda > Insecta > Hymenoptera > Apidae > Tetrapedia > Tetrapedia diversipes. The sequence continues at coordinate 756 of JAOPTO010001217.1, forward strand.
TGTTATAAAAGTTAATCATTTGGTTGGATACTCCTTATGTTCAGCAATATGTTTTAAACAATTTCCGCACGTTCAAATTTATTCTTTATAATTAATACGTCGTTGAAAATAGCCGAAGTAGAGAATTTCCACATTTTCTTATAGTATTTATTTTGTTTTTTTTTTTCAATTAATTATACAGTCCATTTTATTACGCAAAAATGATCCCACTGTTGGCAAATGTTTGTCATTTCACTTTCAATGGCTCAAAGCTTTCATAAGATATGCTGAATTTTTAAGAATCCAGTTTCCTCTGGATTCTTCTTCTAATAGCATCGAATCGAGGTTGACCTTAATATTTTCCGTCTGAACCGGATCGTGTTGGACACGGACCGTGTCCGAGCAGATAATACGAATTGACCTTTACACGGTGTAGATTCGCCGCGCCGCTTGGCGATCAGAAGAGAGACTTTGAACACCGGGTTGGGAAACACTGACTTGTGTGACTCAAGCCAATGATATCTGGGGAACTCTATGTGAGGTCGCATGCATAGGTATATCGCGAAGGAATGCGCGGCGAACGAAACGCGACGGAACACGCCCCGGAACGTTAACACGATTACAACGTAATTCGTAAACTATGCTCGTAAATTATGCTCTCGAGGCAAGGGTCCAAGTACTTTCCAAGTTTCGAGCAGCGACGCGTACTTGAAACGTCGACACATACCGGCCCCCGTGATCCGATTAGTCCGACCCGACCCTCTTCATCCCTCCGCCGTGCATTTCTTCCCTGCCCCGTTCCCTGTTCGTCGTTAAACCAGAACCTCCCAATATCTCCGCCACGGTTCTGCTGTGAGTAGCTGGAAAGAAATCTGGCGGGGGGAAAAAAAATGAGGATCTTATTGGTAGAAATCCTCTACGGATCAGCTTTCCCTGAGGCGGGCACAAAAATAGAGGCGAGCCGCGGGATTAATAATAATCTCACGGGAAGAATTTCCGAAGGAGTACAGTATTTTCCGGTTGTACAGTCGTAAGCTATTCTCATCGATTCCTGGGAACGAGGAACAACGTGGAAATGAACGCTACAAAGCAGACAACAAAGGCTCGATGTGTGCACCTACTTACGTATGTTGTGTCTGGGGTTGAAAGCCAAACTGTGTTAAATGGCAGCTTCGACGATTTGAAGAAGAACAAATTGAACGTGCACATTCAAGAACCCTTTACAGACACTTAATATCATTTTTTACACTGTTTTTTTTAAACAACTGAACAACTCAGAATGAAATCGAAAGAGTGACATGAATTTGGATATAAGAAACATGAAGAATATCATGTTTTTAAAAAAGTGGAAGAAGAAACACGTAGAAATCTCCTTATCTAAAGGAGATTAATATCTACTACAAAATGAAAACAGCGCTTCAATTGCTTACAATTGCAAGAGTTGAATGAAAATTGTCAGTTACTGAATTTTGAACATTATCGCTAATTAGAGGATACTTTGAAGTAAAAAGTGCCTCATCGAGCAATCAAAAATCTTCATTAGAAATCAAAAACAAAAGATTAACTTCTATGAAACATTGCATCTAGCGGTGTACTCCTGTGGCCTCGTGAGCGAAACATGTGATTTCCGCGTGGCAGTCAAAGGGTTAATTGTATTTCTAAATCTAATTATCCTGGCCTACAACTACCTACATTGTAAGAGTTGAATGAAAATTGTCAGTTACTGAATTTTGAACATTATCGCTAATTAGAGGATACTTTGAAGTAAAAAGTGCCTCATCGAGCAATCAAAAATCTTCATTAAAAATCAAAAACAAAAGATTAACTTCTATGAAACATTGCATCTAGCGGTGTACTCCCGTGGCGTCGTGAGCGAAACATGTGATTTCTACGTGACAGTCAAAGGGTTAACGAGAAACCGACGAGAGTTACCTATTCAGTATTTCGAGCGACGCTTGGCAAACACTGTTAAGCGACATCGCGATCAAACAAAGCTTATCATTAGTGTAGCTTGCAACAGCGACGTAACGCCAGCAAAAACATCCAATTATCCAACAGCATCATCTTTACGTTCGGCTCGAGACATTGTCCGTCAGCGGTGGAACTTTAAGACTTAATTTTTCTCAGGCTCCCATGCAATTCAAATATCGCGTTATTCGAGGGTCAGCTGTATTTCGCAGGAGCGCGGAGACCCGCTGAATATTCGAAAGCACGAGGCGGCGCACCACCACCGACGTCCCCTGAATATTCATTTCGCGCGACAGCTTCCCACAGACGTCCTTTCTGTATTCTACGTCCGTGCAGGGAAAACGTACACAGCCAGTGACGAAAGCATTCGAACGGCATGACTTAAGCTTTCAATACAGGGCCATCTAATTACCTTCCGCGGCTGCGCAGGCAAAGATCGCCCCTGATGCTATTCAGATAATACCGGTAGGTGTATAACAGACGTGGAAAAAATGAGGGATGAGATGAAGGAGGAACGAACGCGTGAAACGTTTGGCGGAGGGTGATAGAGAAGAGGTACAAAGTCAAGTGCAATGTAATGAGATAGATAACCGGAAACGGAATGCTGTGTATAAATTTGTAAGATGTTACCAGAATACTTGGCAAACACGGGCAACAAAGGGAACCAAAGAATTATAGCGGGGGTAAAATGCGGAAATGTAGCGGAATACAACAGTACTGGTTGAGGGGCCAAGGGTAGAGATGTGAATTATGTAAAAGACAACATGGAACGCTAAAACATTTGGCGGATGAATACGAGAAGGTTGAAAGATGTGCTTATAGCTTAGAACGAATAGTAGAGGGTAGAATAAACGCAGGGTGAAATGGCTGGAAAAGTGTAGAGAAAATGGAAACAGCAATAGACAAAGAAAGAAAAATAAAACACTGACGAAAACTTGTCTCGCTTCTTAACACTAGATTCACGAATATTTCTTGTAGGTATATCTGTTTCCGATACACATATACCAAAGGATAAAGTATACATCGTACAGAATTTGAAATTGCAGAACTGAAAGGGAAATAAATTTGGGTATATTTGTATCGCTCCATCGATAAAAGTTGGCAAAAATTCGCTAGCGATAATAGTAATTGTTTTTGCAAATTTGGCTCATGAAAAATTGACGGGTCCTGCAAAGCTAGCGCGTTAACCCCTTGCGTTCGAGAGGCGACTTGACTGGTTTCGCAAATTCTCAGCCATTAGCTAATTTGTTTATTAGTCAGATCGAGAGGTGAAATAGTCACATACGTGAATTTCAGTATATAACTTAACTATACTAAATAAAGTTCAAATATAAGCGAATCTTAGTAAATATTTTGCAGTTGAAAATCTTTGGGGTTAATATTGTTAGACGACTGGCAAAGGGTTAAAACGTAATAACACAAACATAACTTAACACCTTCCAGCATCCCCTGCATTCTTACGGCGTTCCGTGAATTCCGTGGCCGTTTCAAATTGTTCGCGAGCGCGAACGAACATCCGGGCAGTCTGGCGGTGGGATCTCGTGTTTTTCGAAAAATCGGTCTCGACAGATTGGAAAGGGGATCGGGAGCAGGAAGTGGAGCCCGTGAACGCAGCCAGAAGTCGTCGGTGCGCGATATAATCGAGGGCCGAGGAGGGCTCGGGGAATAGCTTTCTGTTGCATCTCTTGTTCGCTCGCGGGGTTCTCCACTTCCATGGGAACATACGCGATAATGGAAGGCAGAGGCGCTCGACGAAATTAATTTGACGCGATTCGACGCTGTTGCCGGCCGAACGGGGGGGGGGTGGCGAATGGAGGAGGAGAAGGAGGAGGAGGGAAGTAAACGAGGAAACGCGTGCAAATGTGGCGCGGGAGAGGCGCAACGATTATGCACTTATGCATTCGTTAAGCCCACTTTATTTAATGATTTCCTGTTCGAATATAGTTACCGAATAACCGCCCATTCGTGATTCCCGACGCTCGTAATAAACACGACAAATGCATTCGCGCGCGTAAACGATACCGTGTACCATTCCTTCTCTACTTCCTGGTTCGTTCTTTTTTCCGGCTACGATCTTGTAACAATCGAATCCGACCTATTTCTCTTTACCGTATACAATGCCCAGGGAACGCGATAGGACGTGTGATATTTTCGAATATTCTGTTTGAGTGTATACAGTGGCTCCAAAAAAGTATTCGTACACTTTATTATAAGGAAATTCATCTACTTCTGAAATTCTGATTTCAATGAAACTTTATGCGTGTATAAAGCATGGTGTGTCCTGCGTGGAGCAATTTTTTTTGGCGGTAAAATATTTTGTAATGGGGCGGATAACGAATCTCATAGTTTTAACGATTTTTCACGCTTTGAATGTAAGCTTTTCTCTGTTCTTTTTTTTTATGACAGGGCGATAGAGTATTAAAAATTAAACATTTTCTATTTGAAAGGTTTTGCTTCATCAAGTACCATTACAAAGTTATCTTTAAAAAATGAGAGAAAACTCAGAAACTTCAACGCTGGTTTCACTCCTTTAAAATGGCATTTAGATGAAAACAAAGAGATTAATTTATACGTATACTATTACGATCTACATGTCCACAAAGTTTTATCAAAGACTCCTATCAGACTCAGAATTTCAGGGTTAAACGAATTTAATTGTGACATAGTGTACGAATACTTTTTGGAGCCACTGTATATTTTACATTGTCCTCTCTTCGCAAACTTTTGTCCGCTACTGTACTTTTGTCAAAGCAGTTGAATAAAACGAACGTGGTAAAAAAAAAATAAATAAAAAAATAATAATGTTAGTTAACCTGGAGATATCACCATGCTTGTTTATCTATTTTTATGCGGTGAGGTTAGCGAGACGTAGCGCTACGTATTTCGACCTTACGATTAATTACCCTTTCCGGGTTTCCTTGGTCGTCCAACGAGAGACGTCGTTAACCGGATATCGATCTTGCGAGCAATCCACGTTCGGTTTTCATCGAAAGTGGGCTCGCCGTGGTCGGAGCTCGTTAGTGCGCTAAAACTCGTTTAGTAGCGATAATAATGCGTGTCGAGCAGCGTAGAAAATCGCTGGCAGAACAAAAGGTACGAGAAGAGAGGGGGGTTAGGGGGGACGGAGAGAAAAAAAGGAGAAGAATTCCGGATATATTTCTGAGAATTCTGTCTAATCGATTCGACCTAACGATTGTTCGTTCGATCGCTCGTTTACCGTTCGCTTGCTCGCTCGTTCGTTCATTCGGCAGTTTATGCGTGAAAAATACGCGGAATACGTGGGGGAATGTATTTAGAAAAAAAAAAAAAAAAAAAGGATGAAAGTAAAGGACCTAGAACGCGAAAAAAAGAACCGAGCACAACTTTATTTTTTCACTATTAACGAAAACTATATGTGACCTTTTGTTGACTCGAATGACCTTAAAATATTAATGTATCGTAGATTAAGAAGTTTATCTTGAACCTACACGCTCAGATAAATTCCTAATCAATTTTTAAATAAAAAGTAAAATATCTAATTACGATCAAAAAAAAAAAAGTGAATGTTTCTTTAAAATTTTCATTTTCGAAAAATATGTGTCCATCACAAGATAACCCGTTTGAAACAGAATAAATTTTATTTCAAACACTGTTTCAAGTAACGGTTAATTACTGAAAAGGTAATTCTGTGGAAAGATCGTAATGGACCACCCTGTATATAGATCTACGGTCACACGATACACTCTTTGAGTTGAAAAGTTTCCCGTCTGTTTCCCGCTGTTAGCATCAGGCAGCTCTTAGTTTTGCCAGCTGTACGCGACCCACTTTTTGGGGAGTGTCTACGGTAATCCGAGAAGCAAAACGAAAATCGTTCGACGCTGCACCGCTCTCTCGATGATCAATGATGGAGCATAATACCGGCTATAGGAAGTACGCGCGCTACTTTCGCGCGAAACTTCAAAGAAACAGAAGCTTTTTTCATTTTCAACGCGAACGCAAAAAGAACGCTCGGTTCTTGTTAATTCCTTAATCCTGTTACCGCGTTTGGCCCATTTTCGACCCGGGCATGTTTCCTTTTGATAAAACAATCTCATAAATTTTGAATAGAACGTAAAGAATTTGCTGTTACTGGCCACGCTTTCCTCTTTCAATGGTATGTGAAAGATCCAAGTTTCCATTTTTATTTATCCATTTTTTATTTTACACGAGTTTTTTATTAGTAAGCTATGTTATGACTTAAAAATGACCCAAAACAGAAATGGATGGTTCTTACACCAATTTTCAATGATATGAAGTAGCTAAAATAGAAGTTTCAAACAAAGACGCGATAATCCATGAAAACCAAAAACAGAGAAACAACGAATAGAGATAGAGAGAAGCACAAACGAGGAAGAACCGCGCGACGTTGATCCGAATGGATGGTAGCGTGAACAATCCAATATACCCGTGGGCGATTTCGAAATTACGCGATTAATATTCGTGATCGGAAGCTGCCGTGTTGCTGGTGTGGTGGCCGTTTAATTAAAACATCCCCACGAACTTACGACGGCAACATGGTGTTATTACGGTGTGAGCGCGTGTATCGCGCGCGTGTCCAACGGATCGATAAAACTACACGTACGGTCAAACTACGCGTCCTGTATCAATTTATCGAGTAACGGCTATGTTTACACGAAACGATGTAAACATCGGTACGGAAAGCCGCGAAGCGAAAAGAGCGAATACTCTCGACTGGTTATACGACTGATTCGACCGTGTGTTCTATCGTCTATTTTATCCATTTCCGAGCGACATTGACATGCGAGCCCCGTACACGCGACGGTAACAGCCACCAGAGGTCCCTTCCAATCGAATGTTTTCGCCGACGCGACGGAATTTAAAATGGCCAATGATGTGCGTGCACTCGTGGTGGCGCGTACGGCGCTCACAGAGTCACGCGATCGTTCTGTCGCCCTCTTGCTCTTCCGATTACATGGAATTATAGAAATCCTCTGGCTAATATCTGTCGACGATTGATAGACAGACAGCTGGGAAAGAGGTCGTTAACCGACGATCGTGGAATCTCTCAATGCTGCCAGATACAATCAAACGAGATGGGTAGTAGCAGAGAGAACGGAGAAAGAAGAGAGAGAAGAGAGCGAACGGAGAAAAAGAAAGATAGAAGAAAATGAACGAGAGATGAGGAAAGCATCGAACTGTATCGGAAAAAAGGAGGAAGGGAGACGAAGAGGAGGTAAAGCGGGCGAACGGACGAACGAACGAACGAACGCAAGGAGCACTGATGGTGTAGGGTGGGGTGGGGAGCGTCGATGGTTGGGCGAAGAAAGGGAAAAGGGGGAAAACAACGGTGACGAGCAGGAGGGGTAAGTAGAGGAGGAAGGAACTGCCGAGATTCCGGCTTTATTGGCGCAAATGGCAATTATCTCGAGTACGGGGAGTGTTCGGAGAAAAGAATTAAAATATTTCCACCGTTCCCAGCTGTCAAGTAATTTTTGCGATTTTTCATCGTCTCCTTTTCTCGTCTCTTTTGTACCCCTGTAACGAACACTTCACGCATTTCGTCGACGCGATATCGTGTTGTCGCAAGTCGGTAACCGACGACGAGCGAACTAATTGGAAATCTCGCGTGTATCGCGCGATGCTCTGCCACAACCGTGCAGAAAAATTTGCATCTCCGCGAATGTAATTTCTCTCCTTTCTCCTCTCTATCTTTCCTTCAATTTCTTCCTCTGTTCCCTGTGCCGATTACCTATCTTTCTATGCTCCTTCATAATCGTTAAGATTTAGTCGAACTTTTCTTCCCAACACATATTTAACTCGTTTATCCTCTTCTAACCCTATTAATCGTTTGTTATCTCATTTAGGAATCTTGTTTATGATTTATTTTAAAATGTATATTTCACATTATGCTACTCTTCTTCTTCGTACACTAATGGATTTTATACCAGTTTATAAATAAATAAATTTCAATATCACCGAATATCACCAGTCACTTTCTCGACTTCTTTATACCGTCACGTCAACATCAGCTGAAAGGGAACGCGGCGGGCTTCGAGGTTAATAAAGTCCGTGAACGCGTTCGATCGGACTTGAAGGAAAGATTGAAACTTTCTTAAGTAGTTCTCTCTATACAGGTGAAACGATTACCGCAAGCAATACAGATACTCGCGTCTGAACCACTCGTTTCGCGATTGCATCGAAAGATAAAGCAAAACTTTCGAAATACCCGAAACGATCAAAGGAACAGGAATTATCCCCTCGTAAGACTATGTTGTGGTCCATAGTGATCCGGTCAACCCATTTGACCAGGTAGAACAGAGAGACGAGGAGTGGGGTTGTATCGCGTCGCTCGATATGCATTTAAATTAAGCTCCAATATTAAAGCGTGACACGCGTGTTTCCTTCGCTAATCGAATCCGTATAATCGGTACAGGGGCGAGAATACAAATTCTCGTCAAGGGAAAGTGTCACGGGTACATCGATAAGAACATTTATTGACACTCGTGAGAGTTGCAAGCACATTTATCGAAACAAGGATACGAGGATACAATATCGACCTTATTGTCGGTTCTTTTCAAATTTTATAAAAAATAAATGTAATTGTACCGATTCAAGTCACGAAGATGTAATTCATAATGTTGCACGAAACAAAGCTAAGGAAATGAACCTTATGAAACACCAGGTTTTGAAATAATAAATATATAAGAATTCTCTAGATTTCTGTCGCGGTACAATTGTAACTACGATTCACCTCCCATTATGCCTTTACTCGATTTCATTTTTAATCCAGCCGCTACGAATTTATTTATTTTTTTTTCTCTACGTATTAAGTCAACTTTATTCTACTTATTAAATCGATAACGGTTACGTCCCAAATTCGTAGGCCGAAAACCACGTTAAGCGTAAAGTTTCTCCTGTACCTCGTCCACGATTAATGTACACTCACGGTACGACATTTCGAAACAACAGAATGCACAAGGTGTATACGATAGAACGTGTCTAGTTGGCGTTAAGCGAGCTGTTTGGTCATCATCATCGAAATGCTTCCATCCGATCCGACAACCTCAGTTTCGTCTTGAGATGCTTTTTACTATTGTTACAAAAAAAAAAACGCTGCTTCACTATCATCCACTCTGGCTTCTTAAGTACGCTGAAAAACGCGCGACGACAGTTTCGCGACACCCCAAGGCGTGGTGCTTCAACAACGAGCCGTTATTTCACGCTTACCGACTTAAACGGCCCTTTCTGTCGCCCCGTGGCATTCGCGCCTCGTACTTACTACCTTATATTCTCTTTCTCCGATCGAAACGATACCGTCTAAGCTGTTTCTTCGATCCGACTACTCTAACCCTGTTGCTATATCAACAATTTTATTAATACTTCAAGGTTACTTAAAGGTACAGTAACGGACAAAAATTTAAGGCCAAAAGATTAGCCAAGATAAAGTAATTCATATAAATCAGGAATAGTACAATAAACGAAATTCGTATTTTGTATTAATCAACAGGCGCTACCGCTTTCCTATTAATCGTTTGCATTCTTTTGTCGAGCGCGACTCGACGTCAGTTTTTATCATAGTAACTATTATGTCGAGTCACACTCGACATTTTTAAAGTGCCATTTTAAATACAGTAGCGGACAAAAGTTTAAGACCAAACAGTCAAAGAAATTAAACGAATATAAGTTACAGCAAAGCTTGAGAGCTATGTTTAATATAATTAATAAAAAAAATAAGTACCGTTCAAGGAATTGTCCTTTGAAGTAAATTCCAAAAAAAGTACCCAAAATACTAGGGTGTTATTGGCAACAAAATTGAAAAATAATTCGGAGTGCAAAAGGTTAATAATATAAATAGATGAATACATCTCATTAGTACTGTACCTAGTTTTTACAGATTAAAGTAAAACCATATTGTAAAACACTACGAATTTTTATCCTATCCCTATAAGATATACGGTAACAGACAGAAGTTTAAAACAAGAAGACAATGTAAAACACAGTTTGATGGTTTGCAAATATTGTTCATATATTCATTTTTATCGTTATTATGTTAGAACACTATTTATTCATTGGCATAGAATACGAATTTTGTTTATCGTGCTATTTCTTATAAATTAATTAATGTATTCCTGTTGACTCTTTGGTCTTGAACTTTTGTCCGCTACTGTATTCGCTGACTGCACTCAACGAGTCGTGTTCGACAATATCAGCTTTGAGTCTACGAAACTTCCAGTTTGAAAGCTGTTTCCGGTTGAAGTACAATACGGTATCCTTAAAAAGTAGTTTTACCAATCGATTATGAACACATTGTTCTCAAATTACTTCTGCCAATGATATTATGAGTTTAGTGGTATTATGAGAACAAAAGCAATGTCATAAATATTCACGAAATCATTTTGATTAAACTTCACAGACAACCCTTTAGCGGACGTCAATTCATTCCTGTTTTAGGTGTATGTATGCCATTGGAAATTGTAATTACACGATTATTTAAGTTTAATCTAACCTAGCCTAACCCGGACTAACAAAAAGGATCTGATTTAAACCGAAACTTCACTTCACTTTCCTGTAAAATTGTGAAACTGATACTGAACTCTATTTGTCCAGTAGCATCAAAAGAAAATAAAGGTCAACAAAAAACTTCTGACACCTCTGAATGAAGTTTACTCCAATTTAACTCTAGCAAGATCAACAAGGAGAACGCAAAACCTTCGGGTCATCAATTTAGTTGAGAACTCGTATTGAAGTTTCAATCACGTGGTAATTCCGTCCGCTACCCTCACTTAATGCTTGCTTCCTACTTTAACTCAAGTTCAAGGTGGTAATAGAATATCAATCACGAACATCTTGAAAAATATTAAGTTATGATAAATTGTTTTTATAAACACAACGATGAAATTTATCAATGTTCAAAGTTGTAATTGAATTCAATCAGTAGCTGACTAAATTTACAATATTGAACCACTCATATGGAAACATTGTAAAACTTGTTAAAATGAAGAATAACTTGTAGTAACAAATTATAAAATTATGTTGTAAAATTTGAACTAAATGAAAAATTTACACGTTTTTAATAAAAATATTTGAAGGACATGAAAATAAGAAACGAAGGAAAAAAAGAAAGGAGAAAAATAATACGCCATTCCCAAGATCGCATGGTGTGCGCTAAAATTAAACAGAACGCATAGGAACACGACAGGGCTAACTTCGATAACCAACGAACGCTGTTAAAGTACCTTGAACCACCGTGTTTCTTAGAAATCCCTTTATCATTCTGTTTATCTAACATGAACTTGCTCCACCGCATCAAACGCGATAAGAATAAGAGGAAATGCAGGTGCGCTTAACGATACGTTTCATGTGAGGGACCTGTTGTTATTACTATTTGTACTACATGTTCTTTTATTATGTTTCGAAATTAATTTAACAGCTGAAAAATGTTACACAGCCACAAAATTTCATTGATGTTAAGTGCCTGCAATTTTCTTATTTGGAGCTCTCCGTTTTGTTAAAAACACACCAATTAATCCGTTGCAATTTTGTGTGTTTAAAATTCGAACGTACGAAACAATCCTGGATAGTGCAAGCAAGATGGAAATAATACGATAGCTAAATCCTCCTGATCAACACTACTTATCCATATATGCTCAAGGGAGTTCATAAACAAAGAAAATGAAAATAAAATACGCGAAAGGTTAACCTTTTACTGATTGCAAGCCAAGGTGCCTTACAAGCATCTCCGACTTTTTCCTTCTTCTCTATAATAAGCTTTTTTTTCAAGTTCAATTTCTGTTTCATTTGTAATATGTTTTCCTGTTTGTTTCCGCTGAGCAACAGCTACGAGAATTCTTTATCATTGCTCGGGATAATAATCGTTATATATGATATTCAAACCGATCGACTTAACGGACATCCATTGTACCTATATACCGTATCTCAGGTGACATTCGAAGGAGACATATATATTGTAAACAATAGTCTCGTGTTAACGCGTTACCACTTGCATAATATATCGTGTCGATTAGCGTTTCGAATCCTGATTGCGAAAGTAGCAAGCATAAATATGTCGCAACTCTTAAAATCGAATGCTTAGCCGGCAAAGGAATAAATAAAATAAACAGAACATAAAACTTGACTTACCTTTAAGATCACGAAATCCATGTTTAACAGAGAAGCGTTGTGTTGATGACCAAGCGTGCCAATGACGTTTCGTAAGGAGAAATGTCGACGTGAAGATTGATTCGAGCGTGTTTGGTTGAGTGTTGCGTGCTCCGTATTGCGTATATACCAGAGAATAATGGAACGAGAAACTCGAAGAAAGAGGCAGAGAGAGAGAGAGAGAGAGAGAGAGAGAGAGGATCGAACGGCAACCGAACGAAAGCAATTAAGCCGGCAAACCTTCCACTCGACACTTCTTTCCACTTGTTCGAAACGACGAGGAGTTATGTATCACTGCTCGCACTCACACGTGGCACGAGGCGGCTAGATCATCCTTACTCCGATGATCTAGCATCGTCGCTGCACGCCTCTTCGCAGTTCAACGGCCACAAACGCGAAGAACAGAAACGGTGACTCGCCTCGACGCGACGCGACTTTCGCGTTTACGCGTTGACAAAGAAACTCTCGAGAACTCACAACTAGACGCGAGAAGAAACGAAGAGAGACGAAGTGAGACGAAGCGAGACGAGACGAGGCGAGGCGAGGCGAGGCAAGACGAGACGAAGCAAGGCGAAATAAGGCAATGCGGCGTGCAACGTCGAAACACACAACAAAGATATTCAGCCAACACGCGTGCCGGCTCGGCGTCGACTGAATTCAACGGCAGTCGCGCGCCACGAGTGGGAGGCGTGTCTCGAGTGCGCGCTAGAACGAGATCGAGCTATGCTATCGCGACGGAGAAAGGATGAAGAAAGCGGGAGAGAGAAGAAGAATAGTTTCACTGCATTCAACAGAGAAGGGTCAAAAGGATGAGCGACCGACCGGCCGTCGGAGACCATAGTCACACTGGTTGTAACTGTTAGGGAGTTGAGCGACATGGAGAGGTGAAGAGAGGAAAAGAGAAGAACGAAGATCGGTGCGGTGAGGAGCGAAGAGAAGAGAAGAGGAATGGTTTCAGGAGAAACGGACGCGACGGGATTGAACGGAACGGAATGGAATGGAACAAGATACCTCGACTCGTGGAGATGGACGAATGACACAAAGAGCAAAAGGAAGTTACACAAATGCTGATTATCCGAAAGTACCGCTTGCAATGCTACCAGAGCGATATCACAGGTTTGCACAAGCAGCGATAACTTATCCCTCTAACGATAACTATCGTATTTCTTGTTTCCTGTTACTTTTAGTCCGTTCTATTCTACCAGATCTATCTTGTTCATTTAGTTGTCGATTTGACATATTTCGTATTAACAGCTTATTTTTTTCATAGACAATTTCAATTACAATCTTCTATATAAGAATAATGAGAGATTATATAAAACAGCAATCAATGAATAAGCTAGAAAGAATTTTAAAAACAAAATTAAAAACTGAGTGAATAAAACGAACATCCAAAAATTACATGTAACATGTAACAAATGACTGTAATTATTCGAATGCTGTACTGTTCTATTCTTACAATAAAAATAAAAAAGAATCATAATACTCTTTTTATACCAATCGACGCAAAATGATTAAAAATACATACAAATTTATTCACATTTCACTCCTTTACACAACTGATCGGAACATATTTCATAATCCTGTTTACGTTTAATTCTGCCCCCTTTCCTTCCCTAACCCCATGTTTTCTGTCAACGACAAATTCCCATTGTATTCTTGAAAATTACCGACCGGATTAAAATTGTAATGTTCACTTTATGTAGCGTATACATAGCGTTTACAAGGTAACCGCAAACACTCGCAAAAATAAAATTACCAGTTCGCGAAGGGGATTTATAATCGCGATCTTAACAAGAAAAGTTGTATAAAAAGCGACTGAAAAGTTGCCAAGTCCGCGCCGTCTCGTTTGTAATCCCAATTCTGTAACCCTTCCTCATCGTACCGCTCTCGAAGTCCACTCGTAATTACCAAAGTTAATTTGTGAATCGCAATTTAATTGGCCAGTTCTTGAAGGTTCTTTAAACTTTGTCTTTCGTGGTGCAGGGTTTCACGAAAGCACGGTTCGGTTCGTTCCCGGAAACAACAGAATGAATTTACAGAAAGCATCAGAAATTTTTGCAAATAATTTTAGTTGTTAAAAGAATTTGTTGT
>JAOPTO010001218.1:0-77554 GCA_033822845.1 Tetrapedia diversipes
TATTTGAGATATCTCGTAGATATTGGAACTCTTATCGCTATTACATTACTGGCCACTCAACAGTTGAAGACGATTGTATTAGAAATGTTTGTACTCGCAATGTGATGATGTAGAATTACAGAATTAACGTATTCTTATTCATATCCCTAAAATTACGAATTTGAAATAAAATTGGACCACCACCATCGTAATACTTATACTGTATGAACTTTTGATTAAAGTGTGATTCGTTCTGCTCGTTCTAATGATCAAAGCGAAACTCGAAATTTCAAATTCAGAGAAATATATTTCCATTTATACTTCCAGTTCACAATCACGACGTTAGTAAATATTGCACATCTTATAATATATAGTGACAAATTTACTTAAATGTTCTTAAGGGGCCATTCTACTATGACGGCCCGAAATCAAGACGATTTTTGGGAATTTTTTGTGGGTAAACTGTACAACATATCATTTTGCGGCTTATATTTGTTTACTATAACCTTAAGTTTATTTAAAAAAATTTGTGAGCCAGGGGAGCATATGTGTGTAAAATTGCTGAACGTTTCTTGTGACGTCGTAAAACAAACAGCCTTCTATGGCTGCCACGATTCCAGCTGTTGTAGTGATTTGAAAACAGAAAATAAACAAGATTCTTAATCTGTATGAGCGTGGCTATCGTCGGTACCAGAATAGTTTGAAAATACTGCACAGAAAAAAATTGGCGCTGGTCTAAAGAAAAAATTTTAAATTTTGGTAAAAAAATCGGAATGTTTTACATTCCCAAAATTCGAAAAAAATTCCAATCGAAGCAATTCTGGTAGGGACGAGAATGATACATCTAATGAACACATCTGCCAAGCGGGAAGTGAATCGGTCAATCCGTTATGGAGCTATCGTGGCAGCCATTTCCAAAAATGTGGTTTTGAGAAAAACGCGTTGAAAGTTTCAAGTACTGTTTAGGTGTATATAGAAAGTTTTAATCATACTTATAACCTAATTAGCTATCCCAGGGCCGTACAGTACACCTTCTTTCGCTTCGTAGAATTCCTATAGTGTTGATTCTGCAGTTCTACGAGCTGTCCGGGCCTCTTTCGACGCCTATTGATTTTTTATCGCTACGTGCCTTTTGCGGATGTTATCGCGATTATCAACGAAAGTTTTGGTTATTGGGCCAATTACGATTCCGATACAGAGTTCCTCATATTTTCAACCGAATCGGTGTTTCATAAAATGGCTAATCCACAATATGTGGTCAAATTGTTGATATCAGCTAGCTTCCTGGAGCCTTTTCCTCCTATACCTTTATTCTTTTTCTTCACACTTCTCAATCAACTTCCAAACCTTTCTTTCACGTGTAGAACACATTCAAGCTTCTTCACTATCATATTATCGTAAGGATTCAAATCTATAATAGAATTCCGGGCTTGCCGAGATGAGCCGACCGCTCAGTTAGCTGTGCGCGGCAGAATGGTGCTTCGTGTGAAGGCACATAACATCGTTAATTTTTCGAATTCTGTTAAATTCGGTTGAGAACAAATTTTTAACATGTTAAAGTCTAAGAAAATGCAAAAAAAGAAATTCGATTTTTTCAATCCGTCACAGTAGAATGGCCCCTTAACACATTGACAACCAGCGACGCACGAGACATTCAACGGCTGAGCGCCTGCACCGTAGCGGCCATTTAACGCCCCAACGCCGGCCGTACTCACGAATTTCTGATCATTGAAAAGCCCCAAAAAATGTTTAAAACATTATATATTTTCGTAAAATAATACATTTTATTTGCATATTCGTCATAAACAAATTAATGGTAATTAAAAATTTTAACAAAATCGAAATTATTAATTTATAATTATAAAAAAAAAACAGTGTCTCATTTCCTGGTAGATTATTACATATATATAACGTAACCTCAAAACAAAAGTTTTAATATTTGACGCAAGTGTGATATTTCCTAAAACACTGTCCAAGATGTAAAGGTACTAAGCATTCAGCACACATAAAGCTACTCTCGCTTCTTTTTTTAACAGCAGCGCAAACTCTACATGGGCGTCGTACGTATCGGTTTTTTGTCCATGATCCCAAAATTCTGGTAACTTTATGTTTCTTCATATCACGTAAAAGTCTCTGGGGGATATCAAATTTTCGTGTGCGAGGTGTAGGAACAAGTACAGTACTTGAATTATCAGAATGCGAAGTACAAGGAGTATGAATTAAGTCTTGAGCATTTGCGAATTCCTCGATCCAGGAACGTCCAACAGTATATAAAAATCGTTTATATTTTATAATGTTACCGGTTAATTCAGTATATAATCTAAATGCATTAAACATAGCGCAGTTTAAAAGAAACAACATTGTCTTCTTTGTCCACTTCCCAGTTTTTCTCATGATGGAATAATATGATAAATATTGATCTGCCAAATCTACACCCATCATATATTTATTATACTCTGTGACGGAATGCAGTTTTATGATTTCTTGTTTCGTTTTCCAGTGTGTTTTATTTGTTTTAGTTAATTCTGCCGAATGTATCATGGAAATCATGTATACCACCTTCTGTTTCGGTTTCCACACCTGTACCAAAACTTCACCCTTTCTTTTCCATCTATACTCTCCAGTTTTCCATTTGAGATGCCGTAAAAACTCGGATACACCCCTATTTTGTCTAATTGTACTACAAACTCGTGTACCATTTGTTATAAGCAATTCTGCGATTTTAATGCTATTATAGTAGTTGTCCAAGTATACGTGGTGTCCCAAACTTATATTGTTATCTAGTAATGACATAATTGTCTGGTCCAATTTTTTACCTTCCGCAGAGTATATCTCCATGTTGCAAACATATCCGATCCTTGCTTCGCATAGCATACGGCAAAGTAGACCGTACTTTATTATCTTTGCCGGATTGTATGCTTTTAACCCTTTCGCTACGAGTGTCGCCTATAGGCGACATCCGCGCGACGTCCTGTGTGTACGAGCGTCGCCTATAGGTGACATCCGCGCGACGACCTGTGTGTACGAGTGTCGCCTATAGGCGACGTCAGTTCGATACCACTTGACCATGAGCGCTGCGATGTTTTTATCTTTAGGCATAATGCACATCGATGGCATTTGTCTCATTCTCTGGTTAATTCGTATTTGTTTAACACAAGTGAAATATTAGCATGTAATTTTGTTCGGTCCTTAGTTAATAATAATAGAGACAATTGTGGTATTATAAGCTGGAGATATCAGCGAGATATCTCCAAACATTCGATAGTGACGTAAGCTAAGGATAGCAGCGAGATATCTCAGATCATTTGAGATTTATCACACTGAATTAAATTATTGAAAATTTTAATTTGATATTGTAAAGTGTAATTGAGAATTCTTAAATATCTTTTTATTGATATAATAATTGGAAAACCTTAAAATATGTTGTTGTGTAACACTTAAAGTATCGTACGATCCGGAGAATGGCAAGTCTGCACAGAAAGATATGCGTCCGAACACCAGTTTACCTAAGTATAACATGCATACTTTCCGGCGCAGTGGTCCGTTCAGTGGCGCTACTTCGGCGGCACGCGGGCCCGTACAGCGGTGACGCTCCTACGGAAGACACTGCCGTAGCGAAAGGGTTAAAGATAATTTTCCACGCCACGGAATAATGGATTCATCAAGCGAAAGTTCTTTCCTATGCGTATATACCGATTTGAATTTATCAAATTCAGAATGGGCTGAATCTTCTCAAGCTTATGAGCACCAGTTATTGTTTGATTGTTTGAAAAATGCCACGTCCTCCAAATCTGGCGAAACCTATTCCGTGACATTATAGCGGCGAACGAAGGGGTTCTCGTATAAAAATCGGAGCACCAGTACTCATCTTTTATATCCTTTTTTACCTGGCCCATCGTTATAATTAAACCCAGAAAGTTTTTCATCTCCGCTAGAGTGATATCACGCCACTTTGACATTTTATTCGTCTCACCCATATTGTCCTTATTTCGCTGGTAGTAGATATTTGATTGATTGATCATGAATTCAAACAAATCATTGCCAATAAATAATTCGATGACTTCTTTGATGCTTTTCTTATCAGTCGGAAAAACCTTTGGGCCAGGCTCACCAGTAAAATCTGGTATGTTGGGAATTTCATCAACATCTGACCATACTTCTCTGTAATTAGACGATTCTGTGGCCATTTCACAATTAGTGGAATTATCGGAATCATCGGAATTATCGGGATCATCGGGATCATCGGAATCATCGGAATCATCGGAATCGCTTGAATTCTGTAGTGGAACAGCTCTTGATCGTTTTCTTGGACCCACACAGATATTACTTTTGGATTTTTCTTTACTATATTAGCTATTTTTTGTTTCTTTTTTTCTTACAGTTGACTTGCAAGGTCAACCACTTCTTATACGATTTTCAAAATTTAGTTTTCTTAAGAATCTCTGAATAATAATTAGGAACCAGCTCCATCGCACTATTTTTAGAATTTTTATATAGAATTTTCGGTTCTTATACAGATTTAGAATGATCTTTCTTCAGCAGTGGCTTCCTCTCCTTTTCTTCCCATTTTCGACATTTCTTGAAAGATTATTATCTCTATTAACATTTGCACTCGCTTAAAATCAATTAAAGTGACTATCAGCACGATATGCATTAACTCTTAGAAACATTCTATAGAATTTCTGCAATGTAGTGTTCGGAAACAAAAATTGTTGAATGTGTTCAAATACTTTTGTCCAGACGTAAAATGATTGTAACAAACATTTTTATTCGTTACGAATTCTGCACCTTGTTTATATAGTTCCGTTGTTGTGTATAAACAAGTACTATATCGTAAATAAAAGTACATGCATAAATATTGATGTCAGTAATTATTATAATAGATACAAGTGTTTGTATGCGGAACTGCGTATTGTACGAATATTTTTGTCCTCCATTATTGTCACAATTTATATTCACTTTTATTGTTAACTTTTTAATTAGCATAAAATATGAATTATTTGTATAGATTTATGGTAATTAGGTTATCTTCATCGAAATGTTGACTTTAAAAGATTGTCCCCTGTTGTACTGTATGTGAATGACTTGATGTTCATCTCGAAGAAATTCGAGCAGATTGGAAAAAGTGTACGCCTCGCCTCACGCATTTCCGGCCATAGCGATACGATTAACTGGATTAGTTACACGTGCTAATAAGAGTGTTTACAAAGAAAAGAAATGAAACGCTTGGAGTCATCTTAGCCATGCCCAAGTATATACACCCAATTTTTAACAATAGTCCTAATAACCGTATGCGACATTATACAATGATATTTGAAAAAGGAAAAGAGAGCTAGAACATTAAAGCCGGTTTCTTTAAACAGAACTGCTTCATTTGGAACATTGAAAGTCTCATTAGCATTGTTTCCTCGGTCTATTACGATCGTATGTTTTGGCCACGCAGTTCGATTTACTTTTTCCCTACGAAAGTGACTCGAGAGTTTTTCACTAGCTCCTCTCCCCTTCTTGACTCGCCCTTTCTACCAGAATACGCAACTTCGTATTCGTACGTGCCATGGGAACTAAATAATTGATATAGGATCATCGGCGTTCATCGTGCGAGACCTTAAAACGTTTCTGGAAGGAAGGAAGAGAAGAGCAAGTTTGTCCATTTGAACGATTCCTACCGTTCGTTACTCATAACACTTTATCGACCGCGTAACTTATTGCACACGCACTCCCGATCGGCTCATTTTGGCGCGGATGCATCGCTAATGAATTGATCACACAGATTTTCTTCAACTAATTGATAGTTTAATATCTCTTTATAGTATACATACGATATTGCTCGAAACAGTCACCTTCGGGTAAGGAAACATTACAAAATTTGCAGACTAATTGTATACATGTAAAAGCCGATTAATAGGCTTCCGGTCGATAAAGTGTTAATATATTCGAATGATGGTCGGAATGCTCTTCTTATCGGCTTTGAATAATCGGGAAAAAGTACTTTGCATTTGTTTTGTTAGAAGAATTACGATTAAATTGCGAATAAAACAGATAGGTATGCACAGTTACTGCCGCTCATATTCGTACACTATACTGGGCATTCAGCGTAAATGGAAAAAGTCATGTTTCTTATTAATATCTCTTATTTATTTCTATCAAATATCCGTTACCATACTAGACCACTTTTATCTACAAAACATTTTTTCATTTTTCTTTTATTAGAAACATTAAAAAAGTGAGTACAATTAGCCGTAAAGGTTATTTCTCGTTCTCAGTCATATTTGTGCCTACAAAGTTAATGTTGTAAAAATGATAACACACAGATACGTGTTACGTTTCATATTTCTGCTCCTTAAATTAGCACTACTTAGAATATTTCTTTCACGCATATAGCGCGTAAAGGCTCCTGCTAATATTGCTTTTTATAGCCGCTCGCAAACGCGCGCGCGAGCACACGCACATACACACAGAGCACTGCGACATTGATTGCTTCGCTCGTCAGTTATCAATCTACAGTTACAGTTGCGATCGATCCGTCGACGAGCTCAGACGTCTCCTTTGCTGATCGCGTGTACCGAATCATAGTGTGATATTGCAGTGACCCGAAAGTAGTAGTGGTACATCAGTGTGTCTAATGTGTTGGTGTATGGCCACTAGGCTAACCTAATACATCAAGACGACTTTTATTTATGTTTCCTTCCTTACATGATAACAAGACTTCTGAGTACAGGAGTCCAATAACTTCGAAAATAACTGAAGGAATCCCTGAAAATACCGGACCCATGGAACCTCCAAAATCTTATGCAAACGCTATTAAATATGAAACCACACCAACTAAGAACCAAGCTGTCATCCTGCAGTCGGTGGACGGAATTAGTATAAAAGAGTATGCCTGCACATTAGGAAGAATAGTTGGACCCAAAACAATTAAATACATATCCAGAATTTCTAACGGAAGAATCTGTATATATCTTGATAAAAAAGAAACCGTCACCTCCCTCATCTCCCAACATAAATCAATCATAATAAATAATAATGAAATAGAATTAAGGCCGATGATACAACCAGCACAACGCATCATCCTCTCAAATGTCTCTCCTACCATCCCCAATTCTGAAATTGAAAATGAGTTCATGAAAAACAACATCCGGGTGTGTTCGAAAATCTCATCTTTAAAAGCAGGTATATCCGATCCTGAATTTTCCCATATCTTAAGCTTTAGGATACAATTATATGTTCACCCAGAGGATGCTAAAAAAGTTCCTGGCTCCTTTGTTATGAATATTGATGACACGCCTCACCGAATATTCACTACCACAGGTACATTAAATTGTTTCGTTTGTAAAGAAGAGGGGCACATTGCCAAGCAATGCTCTAACATTCAAACAAATGAAACTGAAGATAACATAAAAGCTATTACACCGCCTACTCTAACTCAAATGACAACTCCATTGATAAATAAAGAATCCATCATAGACCTCAATCGATCAAAAATTTCTGAATTACCGACAACTAATACTAGAATTAAAAGACCTCACTCATGCACTTCAGAAACCACTTCAAGTAATTCAAATATAAACGAAGAAAATTTCAAACACCCTGAAATTGCTGTCAAAAAGAAGATCGTTAGAGTAAAAAAAATACGGCCAGTATCCCCCTCCCCTTCTGAAAGCAAAATAGAGGAATTGCTCAACCCCGCTAAAAACATAATTGATAATCCCGACAATAAATTTATTCTTAACTATACCCAATTATTAAGTTTCCTAGAAAACTCTTTTGGAACCGCAAACCCAACCGAAATAGCATATGAATATACAGAAAATATACCGGAATTAACAACAATGCTTCATAAAATCTACCCTCTCCTGACTGGACGAAGTATCAAGAACAGAATACATAGGTTATGCAAAAAACTCACAAATAAACTACTAGATGATTCTAGACCTTGGACATCAGACATAGACACTGACACTTCATAACGTACTATTATCTACCTTTCCTTAAATTAAATAATTATCAATAATCAATAAATGAAAAACATCATACAATGGAACATCAATGGTTATTACGCTCATTATGAACAGCTACAAATTATTATAAAGCAACATAACCCAGTAATAATATGCCTACAAGAAACAAATTTCAAAAAAAGTCACCATACAACTCTACGTAATTATGAAATTTTTACAAAAAACAGAGAAAATGACAACTTCGCCAGCGGAGGGGTGACCATCGCAATTTCCAACAAGTTTCACGCCACAATGATCCCTCTAAACACTAGTATAGAAGCGATCGCAATAGCCACTTCGTTACCAAATAAATTACACATATGCAACACATCTTCCCAATAGCCAAACGCTTGACATCGATGATCTAAATAACTTAATAGAGCAGATTCCTAAACCCTTAATACTTTTAGGAGATTTTAACAGCCACTATACTCAATGGGGCTCATGTAGAACCAATGTTAGAGGTAAGAAAATTGAAAAGTTTCTAGATAATTCTAATTTGATACTTTTGAACTCCAGAGAATCTATTTACTTTTATATTAGTAGTGGAACATTCAGTGCTATAGATTTAACACTATGCAGCCCAAATTTAGCTCATCGTATGGAGTGGCAAATCATGGATGACTTACATGACAGTGACCACTTACTTAATCAAATAAAATATGACGATAATACTCCAAAATACGATCCTCCAAATAGATCAATATGGAATCTTAACAAAATTGATTGACATAAATACAAAGTAAATATAGATTACGACATCCGTCAAAAGGGAGAGTATTATGAAGTAGAACCATCTTTTATCAATGAGACAGTTAGTAAATTCGAAACAATCATATGCACCGCAGCAAAAGATGCTTCTCAGATAAATGATTCCAAATTCACCAGGAAACGCACTACACCGTGGTGGAACAACGATTGTAACCTAGCACTCAAAGAAAGTCACCACGCATTCAACCGCATGAAAAAAAATCCATCCAACGAGAACTTGATTGAATTTAAGAAGCTACGCGCCAGATTTCGTAGAACGATCAAAGAGAGCAAGAGAAAGTCATAGGAGGCATATGTCTCATCAATAACAAGCAAAACACCAACACAGCTTTTGTGGCACAAAATTAAAAGAATTAACGGAGGCAGACAATCCACTGGAATACGATTTTTAGAATTAGATGAGAACATAACGGTAACTAACGATAAAGATATTGCCAACTGTCTTGCTGAAAAATTCAAACTAAATTCAAGTGATAGCAACTACTCCCCAGTGTTCTTGGCCCATATCAACTCTCAAGGAAGTCTGACTACAGAAACGTTAATTAACGAAGAGGAGTCCAATATAGACCCAATATTAAACTCAATCATAACTGAAGACGAACTAAATAAAACACTTCAGATGACAAAGGACTCTTCGTCAGGCCCAGATTGCATTCCGAATAGAATGCTTAAAAATCTTCCATCAACAGGGAAAAAACACCTTCTCAAGATTTTCAATTGTATATGGATCAATAGAGTTTTTCCAGACAGCTGGAAAATGACCATCGTCGTACCTATTCTTAAGCCAGGGAGAAACAAAGTTAAAACAGAAAGTTCCCGCCCAATAGCACTAACGAACAATATGTGCAAATTATTAGCAAAAATAATAAACCGAAGACTTAGATGGTACTTGGAAATTAATAAATTTTTAACCCCAGCTCAACACGGATTCCGACAACATTGCTCCACCATCGACGTCCTAACAAACATTGAGACAGATGTATGTGACGCCTTTCAAAAAAATGAATTCCTCATGGCAATCTGCCTAGATATCAAAAAAGCATATGATATCATCTAGATACGCAAGATCAACAATACACTTATCAAATTCAATATCAATGGCCCTATGCTATCTTTTATAGTAAATTTCTTAACTGACAGAATCATCCAAGTAAGAGTTAACAACACACTTTCCATACCTACAGAAATAGAAAATGGAGTTCCTCAAGGATTGGTGCTTAGCGTGTCATTGTTTCTAATAGGAATTAATGACATTGTTGATGGTATAATAAGGCCAGTCAAAAAACATCTTTTCGCGGACGACCTAACAATAACTTGTAGTGGGAGAAATTTAAAGGCAATAGGAAATCTGACACAGACATCCCGAAATAACTTGCAAGAATGGTCCAAGAAGACTGGACTCAAATTTTCGGCTATAAAATCTCAAGGTATTCTATTTAGCAAAAAATCAAGCCAACTATATACCTTGAAAATCCTTATGAATGGTGTTGAAATTAAATTTATGGATACCATAAAAATACTCGGACTGATCTTCGATTGAAGATTAACCTAGACTACCCATATCGAATGTCTGAAGGAATCATGCCTACGAAGAATAAACGTAATTAAATCTATAGCCAATAATAACTGGGGATCAGATCAAGAGACGCTCCTAAAAACCTATCGAACTCTAATTTTGTCCAAAATTGATTATGGAACAATTATATATAATTCTGCTAAATCCAGAATTTTACAAATCCTTGAACCTATACATAATGCGGCATTGAGAATGGCCACAGGACTTTACTGTACCTGCCCAACCAGTGGCATTCTATTTGAAGCTAAAGAGATGCCACTTGATCAAAGAAGAAAATTATTATGCGTCTCGTACGCCTTGAAAATGTTCTCTACATCTAATAATCCCACCTTTAATTGCGTTTATAAGAACAAGTACAATAACTTATATGCCAAGAAAACTCACCTACCTGTCGCTCCTTACATTAAAATTAAAAAACTTCTATCCTCCTTCGCATTAGAAAATATCCCAATTATTGAACGCAAACAGGAAATAATAGCCCCTTGGACCATCTTAGAACCCTAAGTTGATATAGGCTTAGCCGACTCTGCAAAGAGTAAAAGAAGTAGCCAAGAACACAGTACCAAATTTCTAGAACTCAACATTCAATAAGTATCTTCATCATAATAAATTATACACAGATGCCTCAAAATCTGATCATGGAGTAGGTTATGTCATCATCACTGAAAATTGTGAGGGTGATTACTAATTTATCGACATGCGTATGTTTGTTTGTGTGAAAGAGATTCTAGAATGAACGGTTAAGAAATTAGAATGAGAAGCAATGTATGGAAAACAAGAAGGATGAAAATATGAGTGAATGGAGTAGAGAATGAAAAAATTGAATGAGGATCGTGAGTGTATACCTTTTGTTTAGAGATTGATTGAGAATAGGACGTGTGAATGGTATCGGAAAATTATTACACCAAATAAAGACATTTATATTTTTTAACATTGTCGTTTTCCTCAACAAAAATGAAATAATTAAACATCGCCTTCCTAACCAAATGTCTATTTTTTCTGTTGAAGCCTACGCAATCTATGACGTCCTAAAAATAATTCAGTTTAACAACTCCCAAAATCACGTTATGTACTCTGACTCTATGAGCGTTATCCAAGCATTACTTAACCCCCTTACAAAAGGAAAAACTGAATTAGTCAAAAAAATTCTAATACTATACACCAATCTCATCAAATTAAACAAAAATATAATTATTGCGCGGGTGCCTCCCCACCAAGGAATAATCGGGAACGAAAAAGCGGACTGCAGCTCTAAGGAGGCAATAACTTTCCCTCTAGATAAAGTGAACACCCCTATTCCCCATCCGGAGCTCATTAACCACTTCAAGAATGTCGTTAGGATACAAGGGAATCAGATCTGAATCAATTCTAAGAAGACAAAAATCCACAATGTTGTAAAAGATTTCACTCAACAAATCCCTATCAGTGAACTAAATAGGAAGGAGAGGATAATAATGTCTCGCCTGAGGACCGGCCACACCAGGATTACTCATGAATATTTACTCAAAAAAAGGAACCATCAATCTGCAATACCTGTCGTACGAAAATTACTGTTCACCACCTGCTATACGATTGTATAAAATTTGAAGCCTATAGAAAAGAGCATAAAATTATCCCCCACACAGCACTGACTTCAGAAAAAAATATAAAAAATACGTTGGAATATCTATTCGTCTCCGATCTAACTAACAAGATCTAACCCACTATTGAACCCGTCGCTAATAACCTGGTAGTCGACGCGACGTTAAACACTCACATTAAAAAAAAAAAAATATCTCGATCGCGTTCGTTCGACCGACAACGCGATCCCGTTTCGAAAATCATGAATCCTTTGGCGCGCAGGCCGCGATACGATTTTGCATTTAGTTTCGGCTAGCCCGATGTTATTTGCCCTACAAATGAAACCGGATGGGTGCCGCGGCCGATGGCGCACAGTCGAATCAGGTAAATAACTCTGTTGATCTAGCGCAACGTTGCTCACTGCACGAGTCGTTTTGCCCCTTTTACGAAACCAGTTTGCTTTTAACGTTTTTAAGCGTTTCCATGCAGCTCCAGTGAACGCCACGTAATCGAACTGTCAGCCGTCCAAGCTGTTAACGAGGACACGCCCGCCTACTTTGCTGTCTTATGGAACTCAGTCTTCGTGTCTAAGAACGGTGAATTGTTTAAACGGCGGTAAATCGATAGAGCGAAGGGAGAAGCGATGAGCTGCTCGGTAAAGGTCTCATATTGAGGAGGTATTCCGATTTAGAATTTCGAAAAGATCGACTTTTTTTATTTCATTTTCCTAAAGTGCATGACTTCGATAACATGTATGGAAAACCGTTTGCTTCAATTCGTAAAAGTGGCGATGATATAGAGATTTGAATATACATTCCTGCTACGAGTAGTGATGCTGAACTGCAGCGGTATAAGTGGAGAGCGGAAACCTACAGAAAAATTGGAAGAATTCAGGCACAAATAATCAATACTTTCTGACAAAGTGCTCGAAATTATAAAACCAATACATGATTTGTCGGGGAAAGGATCGCTATGAAGATGTTTAGGAGCGGAAACGCAAAACAGTAATGAACCGTGAGAAGCTTAAATGCGTTTTTCTCGGATCATCAATTTTTCAACCGGCTAAGGGTAACAGAAAGGACGACACCAACTATCAGAGGCTAATTCTACATGATTACAGCTTTTGTATTGCTTTAAAAATATGTATATTCTAAAAGATGTACAGTACTGTTTTCTTGTTCAATAACACGAAAGGTATGTGCTTTCTATAAAAATGCTTTGCAGCGATTAACATCTGAAAGCTTTTATGTGACGCAGCTCTAACTTTTGTAGTGTAGTATCGTAGTTTTAGGAACTGAGAAAAATAGCGTTGTTTTAAAGATCAAACGGGAAAAGAAGCGTAAAATGATAGTAAGAGTCAAAGACAAAGGTCATGCAGATCGGTAAAAAGCCGTTGGCGACGAGTGATCCATTAATGGATCAGCAATGTTTAGACAAGTACAAGATAAGGAAGAGAATCGGTGTATAGTAAGAACAAGAAAAGCTAAAGAGGGGTTTTTCTTACGAAAAAAGACCAGAGCTGTACTCAGAGTCGTGCTGAGAGTTGTATGGACAATTTTAGGGTTGTGTACAAAGTTGAATATTGTAGTCGGTTTGTAATTAAACGTCATCTTACACATATTCTATAACAATCCGTTAATACAATAACTGTATATAAATATATAATGATAATAATCAGTCACTACAATATGTTTTCCTACAATTTCTTGATACTTACTGAAAGATAGTACATCTGTTAATGCACCCTAACTCGTGAAAACAAACACATGGACACAAGTGTAGCCCCGTGTTAAGTTCACATAAACGCATGTGATACTCATTCATATACACATTCCGATACAATTTTATCTGTGAATTAAGTAATACACGGATTTCAGCATGAATATATTAATCAGATGCGTTCACGTGTTTACAAATATTGAGAACATGTATGTATATGTTCGTGAAAGTTTCTTATCTTATAGACTGTTCCGTCCTAACGGAACAGCAGCGGGAAGCTTTCCATCGGCATTTATGACACGAACGTGCCGGTAATGCTATTTTTGAGGATTAAGCAGTTTTAGCCTTTTTGCCTTTTTTCGAACCCTCTTAACGTCCGTAGAGGGACAATAGTTTAATTTCGAGTCACCGTAATTCCTCAATAGCCAAGAGCGTGTCATAAATGAGGGACTTCCGAAGCGTGCCCAGCCGGTACCCACATGCGACAGGTACACGGGCCCGGAAGAAGTTTCCCCTTCGTTGCCGAAATCCGGGAAACCTTCCCGCTCCGAGTGACTCACCCCACCCTCGTTCTCGAAATGCGTGCTAAGGGCACAAGAACGGGGGTTGGGGGCACTCAGGGCATACGCTGATTGGAGTCTTGATTTTTAGACTTCAACCAATTAGCGTATCGTCTTGGGGTATGGAGGAGTGACCAGTCGAACTCCTCCATATAAAACTGAGTCACTTCGGCACCGCGACGACACAGTATTCAAAATTCATAGCTACATCATTCATACGATACAGTTAGCGATACAGTATACGAATACATACGAGATCAGTCATACGAGATCTACAACAGTCAGGAACAGATATACAGACATTCATACATTCAACACACAACAAACCGCGCTTTGATCACATACAACAGTCAATCAGATTCGAGATGCATACGTCTACGTTTAGTACAGTCGACATTTATACGTTACAACAAACCAGTCGTCTAAAGCCAACGAGCGGCGGACGACAGTCGCGATCCTGACATTCGAGGACGCGACAAAACATAGACAAAAAACTGTCCGACTTTATGAAACGTGTAAATAAAATTATGGGACTACATGCTTTCGTAAATTGTTGATGAATATTAAAATACACAGATGGTGTTAAAAATCTAAATAAAACAATTCCATTAAGTAAATCGTTATTATTTCATTAAGTCATATGAATATTATCGCCAAAATTATTAACTTCAGCAAAGAAACGTCAGCACTATTAAATAAATTATTCAATGCTATTACACAAATCAGTACTACTTCATTAAGTTATATATCCATGTTATAGCCAAAATTATTAATTTCAGTGACGAAACGTCCGCACCAACAATATGATGTGACATTTGGTATAATTATAAATAGTATTTCTGCCCAGTCTTATTCCTTTTCAACAAAAAGTTCTAAATTTCGTGAGAACTATGACACATTTCAAGTATAGACATATGTAATTCTGCTTAAAGATTCAAAGGACTTCAATAAACAGTTAGTTGCAAATCTTTCTGTCATTGGATACTCCAACGAATGTCGTATTGTAACAATCCTGATAAATGTTTCAATACCATAATTTGAAAATAATACCATAATGCATACCTGCTCGATGCACAAATGGTTCACGTATATGTGTGACAGTGAAATTACATACCTGCACCGATATCAAGCGTTGAGGACAACTACATCCACAAAGATCACGTAATATCACCGATTTCTCCGTCATACGGTGAACAGCTGAACGTGTCATTTCAAACCCTCGGAATACGAACAGCAAGAGAAAAGTAAGCATACCTATTATGAAAATTCTACACTAATTCTATCATGATTCTATGAAAATCAATATTTTACTCGTCAAAGTATTCATAAATTTATTTTAGAAAATAAATTTTATAATTATACCAATGGAATAAACAACTGCATGTGCATATTAGATGACACTTATAAATTAAGTGGTTTTGCTTAAAGTTGTGTGAATTAATATGTGACATTTCACTGACAATATAACGCTTTGCAATGTTTTTAATGGCAAATTGAACCATTCGATTTAAGAGAAGTGGAGCAGAGTTCCGTAGCTTCCTGTAACTAACACAGGTCGAAGTTAGATACCTCTTAACAGCATTACAGGATTCTGGACAGAGAAGGATACTGCGATTCCTATCTAAAAATATCGATAAATACGATAGTATGAAATATTACAATATTACAACATTTTTCTCATTTTCGACATTGTATGATTTTGAAAGTCGCAGCAAGACATATGGTTAAATTTGTCTTGATACGCCCTTTCAGGTGATATAAAAAAATATGTAGCATTCCATTTTAAATATTGAAGATCACACGCATTTCTCAGAAATTATAGCAAATGTTAATAACTATGATACAGGTTGTCAAGTAGCTTATAAAATCCAACTGAACCTTACCCTTTTTAGGTGTCACTATAAACAGTTAAAAATTGGAAATTACATATATCCCAAAGTAACGATTTGCTTAAAATGTAACATTACGAAAAATAAATAACTGCGAATCTTCAAGCATTTATTGAATGTTTAAGTACAAAATATGTATAATATATAAATATAAAGCGAATACCCCAAGTATAGTACACGTTGTATTATTTAAAAAATGAGATGGATCTCTATGTAAGTTCCGTTCCTTTAATTCAGTTTACGAAAATCCAAATTTTCACCGAAATTCGCAGCCTAATTATCACATAACTGTGTACACCATCCAAAATACGTGTAGGTAAAACTTGTGCGAAGACAAGTTTCTGCGAACCATTGACTTCCAGAGATTCCACTGATATTCCGTTCGACTTCGCGTGTCTAGAACTACAGACTGTGCAGACGCAGAGAGTCTTGACGTCCCGGTATAGTTATAGAATTTCAATTTTCTCATCAACCTGACAATCATCAACGGAAATTACCAATTCATAAATGATACTATAATGCATACTTGTCAACTGATCGAAATGCGTACGATGGAAAGTGATCGACAATAGGACACACCGGCGTATCCATCATTACTTATTAAACAGGAAAGCAATCGATAACATCGTATCAATGCGTCGAATAGCAACTTTGCCCCATCGTCTACAAAGTACAACCTGCATACCAAATTCAGCAGTACAACAAGTCACCTACTCGGCATAGACTTCGTGTGTATTTCGTCTGAATTCAGTTCCTACAAGTTTTAACAGTAAGGAAACAAGTTGACGCTGTCTAGTGTGTAGTGTAGCTGTGTAGTGTGATACTGATCGAGTAAATTATTTTCCGTTGTTCCACTTTGACATAGTACAATTAATTCCGTACGGTGTACAATTGTTTATTTATACGTTTAATTATTTATTTAAACGGAACAAGCCCCATCAGCATACAAATGAAAATTGCAAATACATAATGCGTACTTAAAAAGAAATGGAAATAAATAAACCACGCGCACATTTCTTAAAATGGAAAAAAGTTGTTAACTCTGATTTGATTTAGAAAATTTAGTGTTGCAGATGAAAAGAGGACAAGAGAGTGACGTGTTTGATATTCCTTATTACAAACCGATTAAAAAATATTTGATATTTCTGGGACAATATCCGTACAAAGAATATCCAACGGGCCACGTTATCGTGTCTCTAATGGTGATAAGTATTATTAGCCTCGTAATTCCAGGGGTAAGTAGAACACATACCATATTAACGCAAACAAAATTG
Source organism: Tetrapedia diversipes (assembly GCA_033822845.1). Classification (NCBI taxonomy): domain Eukaryota; kingdom Metazoa; phylum Arthropoda; class Insecta; order Hymenoptera; family Apidae; genus Tetrapedia; species Tetrapedia diversipes. Next base: position 17,326 of record JAOPTO010001218.1, read on the forward strand.
ACAGACTTACACGATTGAATAACAAAATCAACGTATGGAATACTTGTAAGTTTGTAATATGAGTATTTAGAGCATCCTCGTAGGGCGCCCAAATCTACTCGTCGATGCTTGAAAATGACATGGACACGGTATTTGAGTGTTTAACTTGCACGATTACATCTGTTAGCACCATTTTAAAACTTTTAACCATGCACCTTAACAAAAAACATGTATGTACAATTGTCTTGAGAGAAAACTACTACACATTGTACAGTAAAAACGAAAATTTAACCGTTTCTATTGTAGTTTAGAAAGCTATATGATTCGATAGCCGAGGAATGGAAGCTCTTAGAATCAAAAAATGAGCTTTTCATTATAGATGAAGTCGTAAAGAGAGGAGAGATGTTCGCACAATTATACAGAAGTAAGTAGCAACCACATATTTCTACTACGTGCACACAAAAGATCAATTATACGTATTTCTCTTTTCTTAGCCACATTACTATCGTTTTCGATGATATTTCTGTTTATTCCGTTGGTTCATCCTCTAATGGATGTTGTTCTGCCATTGAACGAAACACGTCCGCGCCAGCAAATATTTCACCTGAATTACATAGTTATAGATCACAACGAATACTTTTATCCTATATACATGCATCTTGTTTGGAGTTCGCTGGTCGTTGTGATAAGCGTGATTGGCGTAGACTCGATGTACATGCTCATAATCCATCACAACTGTGGTTTATTCGTTATATGCGGGTAAATAATCGTTTATTTCTTATGTGTGGAACTCACGAAGAACGTCACTTCCTCTTAATATCAATGCAAAGTTAGCAGGAAACACCACAAGATTGTAATACAACATGCTTTCCTTCGATTTAAAGGTATCGCATTAAAAGAGCAGTAAGTAGAATCGTCGCAGGAAACGATGCTCACGAAGAGTTAAAAATGTGCGTGGAGATGCACAATAAGGCCATCGGGTTCGTAATAATTACGTAGCGATAACAGTAAATTGCTTATGATTAAAAACGACCTAAAAGGCACAATTAATTTATTCTATTATTATATTTTGAGGTTCTACAATGTACTGGAAGGATGCTACCAGATAAGTATGTTTATGATAATCGGACTAAGCATATTAACCATAAGCGTGACAGCGTATCAAGTAAGAAAGATTTTTCGTGATACTATACTTCGTCCAACGAGACGAGATAGAAAACATAAACTAAAAATTTACGTAATGAATATTGAAGCAGCAGTTATGCTGCTTACAGGCGAGTTTATAGTGGTCCTTTATTGATGGTCCTCGTAAGTAAGCCAAGGCAGAATTTTAACCGTCACCGTACCTACTATTGGCTACCCATTATTCAAAACGACATTTGTATACTTTGCTTTATACAGTTACTTCCTGCCCTGTTTAAATAGATTTATATTGTTTATGAATACAGTACAGTCTCCTATATATGAACTAATTGGGAGGCAAAGATCCTTCGTGTAAAAGAATTTCTGACTCATAGAGCAATCTTCCTATATTCTAATGTATTCCAATAGTCCTATGCTATTCTTATACTATGGTTCATCTACTTAAATGGATAATAAGAAAGTTAACAGTCTGTTTAAAAATCTGTGCATCCCATATTTTTTACAATTAAATTTCATGATTTATAAAAATAAGAAGCTATTATTAGATGAGATTATATTAGTATAATAAAATTGCTGATTAGAGTATTCGGATAAGAAAGGTTCTACTGTAATTACACATTGCATTCTTATTTCCTTATGTTTTGGGATATTCGAAATTGTATCGGTTTTGTCCTACTCACACAACGATCATATGCAGTCGTCATATCTACTATCTCGACTCGTTGGATGGACTATAAAACCGATAAACATTTTGTTCTTCAGGTTGTGATGTGTTTGAACGATCCTGGACAAGCTCTCAGGTTCTTAGTGTTCTTCTTCGCCGTTCAAATTCATTTATACTACATTAGCATACCTGGTCAAGCACTGTCGGATTTAAGTTTAGAAGTAGTCCAAGATATGTACGTATGTTTTCCATTACACAGAGTCTGGTCACGTAACGTGTAAGAACAGGCATGATGCAATTTCTTATGAAGAAGAAAATACATAGAAAGAGGGAATAAATCATTTCAGTTTTGGCTTTGTTTCAGAGCTTGAAAATCTGCTGCATATGCATGCTGCTATGATTAGAATACGGTTCGATGAAGGTCGCTCGCTTCTGTCACTCACTTATCAGCACAACGCTAGAACAATATTAGACTGTCAAGGAAAAAATTCACAGAGTTGCATGTATTTTAACCGTTTGAGTGGACCTTTCTTATTTCGAACATTGCCAAGCGTCGCAATAGCGCTTGTCATATTCCATGTCCAAAAATGCCAAAGAGCGCGATTTCGCTGTTTTTACCTTGCATGCAATAAATATTTTTTACAGTTTACTTTTTATCCAACATTCTCCTCAGAATAAAATTACTTCAATTTTATCTTTATTTTCCTAAGACCGAAGGGTAACCGTAAAGTCGCCCATCGAAAGAAACTAAGTCTGCTGTGATTATGACAGGACAGAAGAAGCGCGATCAAACTGTTAATAGAAACGCGTTCACTTAACCTCTTGCACTATTCGGAACCTCGGTAAAAGTCAGGCCAAACGCGGCTGCCTCAATTGTCGCGGTGAAGGACGAACGGTGGAGCGCGCTTGCCGAAACTTGAGACCCATCTTATCCACGCGATGGAACTCTTGTGAAATTCAAATGAATTTGAATCAATAACTTTTATATATACTTTAATTATCACATAAGATTAAAACAAATTCTGAATAAGTAATAATAATATAATTAATTAATAACGAAATAAAAATATGTAAAAGCAAATCCGTGGTAGTAGTACTTGAACTGAAATAAGTTTTCTGATTATCTCACTAATATCAAACCTAAAACTGAAAGACACAATATAAATAAACAATTAAATATGAATTTTGCCCGAAATTAAGACCACGAGTCAGACTCGTGATATTCATGTTTGGTCTGGAACTGAACAACGAGCCCGACTCGTGACATCCATGTTTGGCCTAAAATTTTCATCACGAGTCAGACTCGTCAAAATAGTGCAAGGGGTTAATAGCATCAACACAACATCGGTGCTTCTTTCGTTCGCCTCGTTAACGACATGAACGTTTCGCGTTATTATTATATCGCGTTGTATTGCGTAATATCACATTATATTGCGTTATATACGGTTATATTGCTTTATATCGTGCCATATATCGTTATATCAGGTTATACTGCATTATATAGCTTTATATTGAATTATACAACACTATATTGCATTATATTGCGTTATACTTCATTCTGTATAGTTAAATTTCTTTATACCAGGCCATATTGCATTATATAGCTTTATATCGCGTTATACATATAGTATTGGAGATTATGCACTAAAAAGGCATAAAATGAAGATAACTTTTCTACTTAAGAATTTACTAAAGTTTATTTCTAATGGAAGGTATATCGTTTTCTGCACCTGATCTGTACACAGCGAGAGGCAAAACTTGAATGAATAGAAGAGGCTAAAGGACACAGTTCGTTAGGATCCTCTAATTCTTACGCACAGCGTGGTAAGGAAAAAGCACTTGACCCGTTCCTGGAACCTCCTCAGCCGATCGCTCAACCTTACATAAATATTTCATCGAGGCGATTGATTTTTGTTTATTCGTTAAGACACGAATTTCCAACATATAGTATTGCATCACATTAATTCCCAACAATTGCACACTTGTCTTCGTTGTTTTCAATTGGAAAAACGAAGTAAAACGCAATTATTCGTGATGTAGACAACTGAACGCTTTCTTTTCCGTGTTCTGCGATCACTGTAAAAATATCGACGTTGACCTCGTGTTATGTTGGCGTGGTATTGATATGTGGGCGATGACCCAAATAAATAAATAAAGGTCAATTTATATTATCCGCTCAAATACGTTCCGTTTCCAACACCATTCGGTTCAAACAAAAAATATTATGCGTTCAAACATGTAACGTTTACAACGCTGTTTTTTGTTGTTCTTTTTATTTATTTTTAGGGTTGCACCAACCTCTTAAGGGTCATTAGCAACCACAGTATTTATGCATATATAATATAGATTAAATCAGTTTTATCAATTTAATGTGCTTCAAAAACTTGATCAGGTTATTGCACGAGTATTTAGAACTAGTGGCATCTTTGATGTTTCCTTGGATCATGTATTATACATTCTTCTTTCTTGATCAAATAATGGGCAGGCAATAATTACCTGTTCTATTCAGTTGGTTCCATTACAATTTGTACATATGGGTTTGACCTGTTTTTTAATTAAGTATATACGTGTGACATTTGTATGTCCAATTCTTATCCTATTTAATGCAACCTGTTCTCTCCTCCTGAATGAGAATGTGAGGCATACTTCTGTTATATGATGAATTTGAGATGGTCAGGAATTTCTCCATAAGGTGAATTCCATTTGTCTTTTAGAACTTTAATAAATCTCTTCACAACCTTCCTATAGTAGACAAGCGCATCTAATTCTAGTGTATATGGACCAGTTGCTTGCTTCGCTAATATATCAGCCTTTTCGATGCATAATATAATTAATTTCAATCTTAGGATTACCTTGCACTAATTCATTATATTTTTCAATTATTTTATAGCTAATAGGATGTAAATAATTCTCATTTTTCAATGCAGACAAAACACTTATGGAGTCTGTAAAAATTATGTATTTATTGTCTGCGTTTTGATCAGTTGAAATGTTTCTGTTTATGACTGACTTTTCTATGTACTTTAATCCTTCCAGAATTTCAAAAGCTTCAGAAGAATAAATACTACAGTAATGAGGCAGTTTGAATTTTGTATCTCCTGTAGACGTTACAATCCAGCATTTGTTTCAGTTTTTGAACCATCCGTGTATATGATTGAGTGGTTTCGGAATTTGATCCTGCTTTCAAGAAATAGAGGTTTGAGAATAGATGGCTGATTGTGTTTCTTAGACATACAAAATTCAACTTCCGTCAGAGTTTGTAATAACCAGAGTGGCGTTGCAAATTCTTCGTGTTGAAAGGTATTTGGAAAAGGCAAATTGAACTCATTTAGTGCATTGATTAAGCGAATATGCATTGGTTTGGTAGAATTAATTTTTTTATTGTGTTAATTTTAAAGTCTTTTGGAATTATTATTACTTTTATAGCATTAAGTGGTGTCGAGGCTGCGTTTAAGGTGCATGCGAACATTAGTTGAGTTCTTCTGAATTGTAAAGGAATTAAATTTGATTCACTTAGTAAACTGTATAACGGGTAGTCCACAAAGCTATTCTCTCTGACTGTTATTATATTTCATTTTCTTTTTTTAGCGTTTTCTTTCTCGGAAAGCCATATATTATTGAACCGTGATCTATTTTGAGCCTGACTATCGCTTTATAAGTTCTAATTAAAATATACGAGTCAGCACCCCAATTTTTGGATGCTATTGTTTTCATAAGGTTTAATTTTTGTATACAGTTATCTTTAATTTCTTTGATGTGTGGTATCCAGAAGAGCTTGTTATCAAATTTAAGGCCAAGAATCTTAATTTGGTTGACCACTGGTACAGGATTTTTTTCAATTACTAATGATATTCTTTCTGTTGGAGTCTTTTTGCTGAAAGCTGAACTGATGACTTCGACTTTGAGAACTCGAAACCTGTTTTTGAGGAAAAGGTGGCAAGACGATTTAACATTTCTTGTGGAATTTATTCAAATGTTTTAATACTTTTTCCAGAAATAAAGAAAGTAAAGTCATCAGCAAAAATTGTACATCTTACTGACGCCTCTATAGTGCTTACAATGTCATATATAGCTATCAAGGAAAAGGTAACACTTAACACTGACCCCTGAGGTACTCCAATCTTCTCCATAATCTTTTCGGAGAGATAGCCATTTATTCGAACTTGAATGCATCTATTTTTCAAAAAATTGATAGCAGATAGTATATTACCATTTAATCCATATCTTTTGAGAATCTGTATAATTCTTTCTTTCCACACCATGTCGTATGCTTTCTAGATGTCTAATGCAACTGCTATGAGATGATGATTGTTGATAAACGCTTCACAAATTGTTCGGTCCTTAGTTAATAAGAATAGAGACAATGGTGGTATTATAAGCTGGAGATATCAGCGAGATATCTCCAAACATTCGATAGTGACGTGAGCTAAGGATAGCAGCGAGATATCTCAGATCATTTGAGATGTCTCTAAACATTCAATCACACAAATATTCAACCACGCGACAAATCACATAAACATTTGACCACACCAGATATCTATAAACATTCAGTCATTCAAAATATCTATAAACATTCCGCCACATTCGATCACGCAAGATATCTGCCAACATCCGATTACACGAGATATATATATAAGCATTTTTTCCGCACGTGGACAGAACCTTATAAGCATCCGACCAGGTCACTCGCCCGCAGACCCTTGATCGCAGCACTAGTATCAATTAAATTTAATAAGTAGAGAAAAAAGTGTTGTCAATTATTTAACCCAGCCATTAGAAGATACAAGTCGCGTTGGCAATCAATACGCCCAAACAATTAGTATCCACCACAAATACTAGATTTGAGGAAGGCCAGGCTATCGATTGTACTATGCCGATGTCTGAAGCCATTTTGATGGATTGTTATTAACTTGTTTCTCTCTAGATACCACCAAAGACGCTTGTTTATAATTTTTTCTAATATTTTGCACAGATAGCAAGTAAATGCAATAGATCTATAGCTGTTTATGTGGTTTCTTTCTTTGTCCAGTTTGCGGATAGGCAGCACGATTGCTTTTTTTCAGTTATGCGGAAATACGTTATATAGCCATATGCAGTTGTACAAACTTAAAAGATATTCTACTGCTTTGATAGGTAAGTTTTTTAATCAATATATTGGGGATATGATCTGGTCCTGAACTTGAATTTTTACAGGACTTAATTACTTCCAGAAGTTTTTTAAGGTTGATTAAAATGTTCATTTATATGGCCGACTTCGTTTAAGTCGTCATTGTGTGATTCCTGCTTGTAATTAAATTTAAATTTCTGGAAAGCAGGAAAGAAATTCTCATCGCTTGAATTTTTTGCATATATATTAGCAAAACAATTTGCTATCTCAAGAGGGTTATATAGAATTGAATTTTTGGGTGTGGTAATACTTTTGAAATCTGTTGATTTTCTATTCCCATTTATAATTTTGTTTCTTCCATATTTCTGAGTCAGAGGCATTGTAATTTAACTCTGAAATATCAATCCAGGATTTCTTTTTACTTTGTTTGATTGTTTTCCTTGCAATGGCTCTACATTCCAAATAATAAATTTTGTTGACGTCAATTTTATGTCGTTTGTAAGTATTAAAAGCAAGTTTATATACCATGATGGTTGTTCTACACTCATTGTTCCATGATGGTACGTATTGAGCGTTAAACTGTTGCTCCTCGCACGTCAGGTTGATGTGCGAGTAGTTGTATGTGGAAGGCAAGGGCACGGATTGTGCGTTGACCTTGGGATGCGAACTTTACTTCTTGTTGACATTCTTGGTTCTAAATGATACTTTGACTGCCTTGACTAACTTGATTGAATTGACTGATTTGATTGAGTTAACTGAGTTGATTGCGTTGACTGAGTTGACTGAGTTGACTGCGTTGACTGACTTGACCGAATCGCGGCCACCGACCATCATCCACTCCTTGCATTGACAAACCCGTTGATTAGTCCTTCCAAATTCAGAAAAATACCAATCAGCGAGCCTAAGTTGGTTAGGCGCTCCTCCCCTTAGATCGCTTATGGAGGAGGGGTATTGCCGCGTTAGTGGTGAGGATGGTGGTGCCGGTTAGCAACGACAGAAAATTCCTCCAGGTTCTGACCTTCGGTCTTTTATCGTTAGAAATGTTTGCAAGGACCCTTCAGAAGTTCCCCCTTTATGACACGGTCTTGGCTATTGAGGACGAAAGAAGCGAAAATCTAAACACTTGAAGCTTAAAACTACACCTTTTCTCGCCAGGTCATAAATTAATCTTTTAACTGCGTGCTAATAAATTGAAAATATTAAACTCAAAAATAGCCTCCGTTCCGCGTCCATGTCATAAGCTGTGGAGCGGCGACATGACGGTGTTGATGCATTGTGTGTCTCAACAGTACGGTTTTTTTTTGTTTGTTACTTTTAGTTACGAGAATAGCCTGTTTCGCTGCAAATATAATCGCCCCAGTGAACCTTTCAGTTAGGTGATCTATCAGGTTCCCGTTTTATTCATTAGGCTTTACGAGTTTGTTAATTTCATTGTCTATTAGTAGTTGAAATTTTGTCCAAACTGCTTTGCCATATTTCCATCCGAGGACGTGAATAGCAGTACGATTTACATTATATTCAAAGTTAATATAAATTGGGAAATGTTCGCTATCGAATAGTTCATCAGAAACTTGCCATTCAATTTTGTCTGTAATATCAGGTGTACAGATCGAAAGATCTATACAACTTGTATTCCCCTTAGCTACGTTGAAGTGAATGGGATTTTTAGTATTTAAAAAAGTGAGATTTTCTGAATCTGTTAACTTTTCGATTAGAATTTCTCTTTGATCAGTAATTTTCGAGCCCCATAAGGTTTGGTGACTATTAAAATCGCCTAAAATAATGAATGGTTCAGGGAGTTGGTTTACTAAGTTGGAGATTTCAATGATTATTTGGAATGTATAATTACAAAAGGTTAATTTTTTATTTGCAATCCAAATTGAAAATGCTATTGCTTCCAAATTGGTGTTTAAGGACACCACATTAAACAATAGTAAATGTTTTATATAAGAAGCAACACCATCACTAGCTATTAAGGGATCAGATCTATTTTTAGATATAGTTTTATTCTTTAATTTTGAAATAATTATTGTTTTCGAAATTCGTTTCCTGAATTCAAATTACATTAGGTTCTATTTCCTTCATGAGTATTTGAAAAAATTCATAATGTGTTTTTAAACCATTAATGTTCCATTGGATTGATTTACAATTTATAGTCCTAAGCTATTTCATTTTTGTAAGTAATCAATTTAATTCAAGAAACTCTTCCTCGTCATACGAGGAAGGGTGTGACGTTAATAATTCCAACGATTGAATTTTGAGTTTGTTACTAATTCGCGAGAGTCTATTTTTAATTGACCTGTCTCTTAAGAGGGAATAAACGTTTTGAATTAGAGGTGTTAAAACTTCGGTATTTTTAATATACTGTTCTACTATTTCTTTTGCAGCTGATGAACTAAATTCCTTCTTTAAGAACCTTTTGAAAACTAGAAAGCTAAGAGAGAATTCAGGTTAGTCTAAAAATTCTTTGGCCGGTGTTAGCACTTTTTCAAATGTTTTGGTATTGTCTTCTTTGTTCCTAGATTTCATTTGTTTCTTGGGAGGTTTAAATAGAGAACTTAAAGATATCGGTGATTCTTGAGTGATTCCCTTATCATCGGATAATTTTTGAGAATCGGTGACGCTGGTATCAGATCTCGCCCTTTTGGCTGGAACTACGGGGTTTGGAAGACAGAACTTTCCTGGTGCTCCATTTGGATTATTCCTCTATGTATGTCCGTTCCTGTCTTAGAGATATCACTTCCTGCTTGATTTAGCATGTTGAGAGTATCTGATTTTTCTTCTAAGATTTCCATTGAGGTACTTGAATTATTTCCATTTGGGCAGTTTTTTGCATGATGACCATCCTGTTTACATAAAAAACACTTAAGATTGTCGAACGATAGACATATCCAATATATAGCGCCTTCATAATTAATTTGAGTAGAAGCTGGTATTTTTTTTTTCATCGTTGGTTTGAATGTAAACCTGTCTTCAGAAGCTTAGAACATGTGTATATCCTTGGTTTGGCATGCTTGCCCTTAGGAAGGACACCGATGATTCTCTTCGAACTGCTAGTCTATCTAGTATTTCTTGAATAATGTTGAGGGAATGTTGAAGGAATCGTTGGACAAACATTCGAAAATATAATTCTTTTATTATTTGCTAGTAAGGGACATATTCCTACTAATTGGTCTCCTATTTTGATTTGGGTAATCTGCTTTGTAACTTCGTCCGCAATAGATTTCGATGCCCTAAGTATGCAAATTCTATTGTTGGATATTCGTGAAGCAAAACGGATATTCGATGAGTTGGTTAAGTTTCCAATTGCTAAAATGCAAAACCTTTAATGCAAAACCTTCTTTGGCTTCTATCATAATCGCTTGGTCCTTTTTCGGGAACGTACCGTTTTGCGTAACAGAGGGTTAACTACCTTTAAGGAGTATTATCTGTGGTTATCGGTTGATTTATATTACTCCTATACTTAGAGGCCATTTCGGAATTGCCTCTAGGGCAATTTGACATGAAATTGCACTACACAATTATTCGCTATATGATTTACATAACACAATTTCGACGTGACGTAATGTAACGTAGGTTCAATTTCGTATTTCTTATATTATATTAACCAGTTAACCGCGTTCGACGTGTATACACGTCAATCGAAATCTTTATCTCGATGCGGTTAACGTGTATACACCGCGTGAAAAATAAAAGATTACCATTCAATATAAACGCTCTGTAGCGCGTGATAATTTTAAGCGTAGTATATAAGTTACTTTTAAGGGAATTTATTGTAAGTACGCCCCACGAAGGTCGCGGTCAGCACGGAGCCAGGTACTCCGTGCCATAAACTACCCCGCTAGGCCTAAAACAACGGTGATTGGGTAGCCGGAGCTACCCAAACCCGTATAAAAAGGCCATGCTAAAACGCAGTATGATCAGTAGCGCAGTAGCACCGAGACAGTTCAAAAAGCGTTGTATTTGAGACTACCAAGAGTTCAATCCGGACCTCCCTGCGTACAGGTTAGCTCTTACGCTCAATACCCTTTTCTGAACTCTCGAAACTGAAAGTGAGCATTACAGGACCCATTGGCGTCCAGGATCTCCTTCAGTTATCGCTGCGAAATTATATCCACGTTACAACTTGACGTTACAAATTGACGTTACGAATTGACCTTACAGCTCAAAATTTCAGTAAAATGTAATACAAATGTTATTTAGTGGTATGTTTTCTTTATATTACCAGTAAGTCTCAATTGATTTTAATTACGCGCCTCGTGAGTAACTTTTAAAAATAAATTTCGCGGTTAACTGGTTAATAATACAGAGACAACGACACTCGCGTTCAGAGGTTAGTTTTTCGTCCCGATCCAAATGTATATTTCCCAAAATGTTCTCGATAATGTCTGATGGTGTTTGAGTCGCAACGCGATGTAAAAAAAGGAACTGCATATATTTTACTTCCGTTTCGCTGAATACTAAACATGCTTGATCGGATAATATAAACTAATCTTTATACGTCACTCATCGAATCATATCTTAATCTTTACGCTTACGCAGAGATTTTTCAAACTCGATTTTTGCAAAAGCTGAACTGAAACTGAAAGAACCTCATTTTTAATGTTTTCCTTATTTTTTCATAACAAATCACGTTGTGCCAGCTTTTACATGGTATTCGCTTGGACGCTACATAGAATATAGAGGATGTGGCATTTAGCATGTGTACAGTAATTGTAGTATGGAAATAAGTGGTGAAGTTTGACAACACAGGTACAACTCTGAATGGTACCGAGTACCGTTAAAACACCAGGCGCTACTTCATATGATACAAATCAGATCCGCAAAATCGTGTGCACTAACTGCAGGAGGGTTGTACACTATGGACATAGAAAATTTCGGAAACGTACGAGAAGGAGTGATAAATTTATTTTTTACTATACAATCAAATATCCAGATCGTAATAACGGTACTATAATTTTCAGGCGTTCAAAACATGCATGTCCTGTTTCACAATGTTCCTGTCACTGAAAGAATAAACATGATACAGTAGAAGTTTCTTCAGCACAGTTCAAGACAGCGTACGTCGAAACTAGTTAGTTAAAAAAGGATATCGTTGATAGAATGGAGTTTTCTAAGTTGAAATAAATAATTATGATTAGTTAAATTCACTGCAACATCATTATTATATCCATAATAATTACAAACTTCGTTTCGGTCTAAACTGTAAGTATGTACAATATGTATCATTTTCAACGTAAGTTACTAGCAACCAAAGTTTCATCTGTATGCGTTTGTACTACCACGGCTTTTCTCTTGCTTCAACGTTACTGTAAATATTTTGTTCCCTATAAGTTACGTAATATGTATACCAAAATTGGGTAACACAATATCGCACTATAACATACAAATGTCAGCTATTTTAAGGTATGAAATCCTACTTTCGATAGAAGTGAAAACAAACTCGATGTTCAGACGTGAATTGTTCCACCGTAAGTTACTAAGAGAAGAACTGAAACATGAAAATTATAATTTTTGTGTAAACATTTTCTAAGCTATCACAAATTCCAATTGCTACGGCACATTCAATTTTTATGTAATAATGTTTTCAGAAATGAAATTACAAAAGACGACTGGAGAAAATTAAGAAAATGTAATGTTATAAAAGGAATATTTATTTATTATTGGTTAATAAGGGAATACGATTACAGAAATATGTGTAATTTTAATTCTTCGCACAACTCTGCTGGACGCTACAACGTCTCGTTAAAATATCAACGTAAATTTTGCCGAAGAAAACTGTCGCTGGACTTTGGCCTTTCTCCCACCACGCACTTCGGAAAAGTCCCTCGAGTATGACCATATTTGGGCATTCTCCGCGGGCCTCACGCGTCGCCAAGGGTTTCCCGAAGCGGGCCTGAAATCTCGCTGTACACCCCTCGCTTTCTCTTAAACTCTAAAGTTCACTACGATACTACAAAAATATTATTTTTATTTTCCGCTCATCAGTCGAATAAACTAATCCTATAAGAATGCCGTGTATGCTAATGGATAAGAACTACCGCTATTACTACTCCAACACTTATATGTTTCTATACGTATTCATCTATTGTTTCTTTTTCTTCCTATTTATACAACTTGCAATTAATTGAAGCTAAGAAATTTAATTCCCTATGAACATTCAATTACATAATCCAAACGTTTTGCAAAAAACAGAGTGCCAAAGAGTAAACAAGTGTTTCCACTTTATGTTTGTCTAAATAAACAAATAGTGAACTTCCCAGTTTTCTGGCATTTTGTTCAACGATACGGCTGATATCAAAAGCTTTTCGAATATATAAACTGCATCAGCGCCACCATCGACGCGAGCCTACCTTCGACAATTACCCTTTCACGATATTAACCGTTTGCACTAGAGAAGTGACTGTTAATCGTATAGTGATGCTAATTTCAAAAATTTTCAAGTTCGAAATATTTACTAAAACTCGCTTATATTAAACGACATTCAATTTAGTTAAGTGGTATGCTAAAATTTACACATATGACTATTCAACCTCTGAGTCTGAGTAATAAACAAATTACCTAAAATCTAAAAATTTGAGAAACTATCATTTGCAGACTAACAGTCACTTTTCAAGCGCAAGGGGTTAATTTATTTCTGGCTTTCGATTGATCCTCTGGGTTACTGCAGAAAAAGTTCCTTCAACGTGGTTTCCTCTCTATTTGTGCTAATTCTTGTCTTCACGAAATCGTCAGTGGACCGTGGAATTCATACCGTGAAGTCACGCAGCCGGAAGTGAACCTAAATTCCCGCATTCTTATCAGACTTTCGAGCGTTCGCTGGTACGATTGCACAAGCATACCTGTTCCGTCCTAACGGAACAGCAGCGGGAAGCTTTCCATCGGCATTTATGACACGAACGTGCCGGTAATGCTATTTTTGAGGATTAAGCAGTTTTAGCCTTTTTGCCTTTTTTTCGAATCCTCTTAACGTCCGTAGAGGGACAATAGTTTAATTTCGAGTCACCGTAATTCCTCAATAGCCAAGAGCGTGTCATAAATGAGGGACTTCCGAAGCGTGCCCAGCCGGTACCCACATGCGACAGGTACACGGGCCCGGAAGAAGTTTCCCCTTCGTTGCCGAAATCCGGGAAACCTTCCCGCTCCGAGTGACTCACCCCACCCTCGTTCTCGAAACGCGTGCTAAGGGCACAAGAACGGGGGTTGGGGGCACTCAGGGCATACGCTGATTGGAGTCTTGATTTTTAGACTTCAACCAATTAGCGTATCGTCTTGGGGTATGGAGGAGTGACCAGTCGAACTCCTCCATATAAAACTGAGTCACTTCGGCACCGCGACACGATACAGTATACGAATACATACGAGATCAGTCATACGACACGATACATTCAACACACAACAAACCGCGCTTCGATCACATACAACAGTCAATCAGATTCGAGATGCATATGTCTACGTTTAGTACAGTCGACATTTATACGTTACAACAAACCAGTCGTCTAAAGCTAACGAGCGGCGGACGACAGTCGCGATCCTGACATTCGAGGACGCGACAAAACAATACCGCATTAGCCTCGACTAATTCAAAGACCCGTAAAGAAGTCGCAGAATTCCAGCAGAAGCTGTTGGTTAGGCAATATAGAGTTTATGCTACTATGTTAAGTCGTTGCGAAGATTTTACTTCAAACGATTCCTTCGATATGAGCATAAAGTTAGGATTAAACTAAGATTAACTATATCAACGAATAATAAATTAAATTTTGTAGCAACATATTACAGTAGGAATATATATGTATATAGTATTATATAGAAGATTCGAATATAGAAGAATATAGTATTATACAGGGTGTTAATCTATCTCTGGACCGAAATGAAATGGGTGATTCTAGACGTTGAAATAAGACGAAAATCAGGAAAATGCAAAGCGTTTAACAAAATTTTGTCATTCTTGATTTTCCTGTTATTTCAACGTCTAGGGCTGCTCATTTCATTTCGGCCCAGAGGTAGATTAACACCCTGTACATATAGTATTATATAAAAGAAGAATAAAATTTATTAAGAATTAATTTTGTTATTATATTAAGTATTAGGTGTTGAATACAAACAGTTATCGAAGTTGTTATGCACCGATAGGAATTAACCAATTGTGCTACGAATCTTTTGTTATGTTCTCTTAAAAATTCATTTTAAAGAGAAAATTTGATTATATTATTCAAGTTTCCAATTGTAAAAAATCATCACTCAATGTTTACTAAATATCGTTATAAAAATCCTACAATTACGAAAACGAAACATCAGCGATCATAATTCAAATTCATCTTGCCCGAGTAACCGCTGTGTATAAAAAGAGAAGCGAAATCCATGCAGAAAACGACTCGGGTATCTTTTTATTGAAAACTTAAATGGAGTTAAACGAGTACTTTAGTGCATGCTTCGATACTTTAACATGTCAATTATCTAAAGCATTGCTGATTGATCTCTCGATTCCAGACAATTTTATATTCCACAAACGCGACGAGGATAATATGCGCAAGGCAATAATGAATGATCTATTGCAGCAATGCTGACGTCATAATAACAAACTAATTATCCAAACAGCTGTGCATGTCGCAAAGACGCGGCAAAATTCCCTCGTAAAAATTCAGCCATGTAATTACCACAAATTTATTATGGAATTCATTTTGTACCGATATGCAATAAGCTAATCTCCACACCACTGAACCATTTCCCATGGTGTTTCCTTGCCAGTTCAACAATTAAATATTTGCTAATTAACAGAACCGACATCCGATTGCTTTAAAGAAGATTATTCAAATTTTAATTTCGCAGGGTATGGAAATTTCGTTTACAAAATCACCGTTAACATTTCTAGGTATTAAGAATATTGAAGATAAGTTGGAAATAATGGCACAAATATAGATTGAATAAAATCTTCAAATAAAGCTAATCTTGAACGAGACAGTTTTTAATTTAGTACAGTACAATGAGAAATTCTAATTTATGATATATCAGTTTGCTGCATTTAATATAATAGTAAGGTAACTAATACTTCAGGTCACAAAAAATAGCCACTAGAGAAATCTTAAAACAAGGATCAGACAATAAATGAAGATAATACATTAATTTTTTGCATTTAATAGAATATTAAAGTGACGAACAGCCAACGTTAGCACAAGTAATCATTAAAAGAATCATGAGACGAGGAATTAAATAATGAATAATCATTTAGAAACATCAGAAGCTTCGAATTAATCGTCTATAGCTCAAATCTTCTTCGCGACTATTACGAAATCCACATAACGTGACATTGAAGAATGTCAATGATTAAATATACATTAACAATACACTCAGTAGTTTAAATGATTTTATTATTACAAATAGAGTTACAGTAGCGGACAAAAGTTTAAGACCAAATGGTCAGGAAAAATAAATTAATTAAATAACCATTCGCGTATGAAACGGTTTTCAAAAAACACGGTTTAAAGAAGCCGAGGAGCGCTATTGCGCTCCTTTAATTGTGTCGAGAGGAACCGTGGAGTGCAATAGGGCTTCTCTTTTTATATCAACAATAATAACGGTTTATAGATTGCTCCTGGTTAAAACAAAATGAAATAAATTTCACTTCAATTGAATTTCTGTTTTCTATTTAACATTAAACAACCATCCGTAAATATTTTGCTAATTTACGTTCAGATTGCCTAGGAGTAAGGATATTAAATTCACAATTACTTAATAACAATACTTTTATGTATACGAGAGAATTCGAAGAAAATTAAATGTTGAAGCTGTCTTCTAACACATTCTGAAGAAACTTTTAGTAACTATTACAGTGTGACTATAGCGAGTCATTTTCTTCTAAATTATACGGTAAGCAAAATTTTACCTTCTTAATAAAACGAAACGGGAATCGCAACGTAGGCTTAAAGCGGTTTTCCGCACGCGAGCACTTTTCTGTAGCGAGATAGTGGGTTATGCAAGTTTTGCGAACATGCAGGATGAATAATACACCTACACGTATGTACTTCGTAAAATAAAGGGCGGCTGAAAAAGGAAACAATGAAGTAAAATTAAAGAAGTTAACGGATACGCGAATTCAACGTCACATGAACTTGGTCTGTAAACTCTGTTCTCCTGTCCTAATTAGAGGACAAACGTTAACTCGAGTATGTCAAATTTCCAGATCCTTTTCCCCAATGGAAACGGTCATGAACGGAAGAGGAACAAGCACATCTGCCATTCACGATCGTGTAATTTTACATTCGACTAGATCGTATTAATTTTCAACATAGTCCAACAAATTGCAACTCCTGCTTAAAAATGGCACATTTATTTTGCATGACAAATTCAATTATTCATCCAATGGAGTTAACTCTTAGCACCATGACGAAGTACGAGAAAATTACGGATAATTCATCAGTTACATAACTAATTTTATATCTCAAATTAAATTTATTATTAACAATTCTACAAAAATTATCAAACGAATAAATTAAATTTATAATCGCTAATAAATCATTAGTTTTATTTGTAATGTAACCTAACTTATCGGCTATAAACTATATTAATGAATTAATTTAATTAGACATTTTTATTTCTTTTTTAACTCCCTCCTACTAAACTTCTTCTTACTTCATTACATTACGAGAGGTTTAAGGTTGACTACGTTTTTATCACAAGTCCATCACTTATGAAAATTAAATAACAGATAACAAATATTTTCAAAAACAACCTTAAAAACGTCTGGATGAAATAAAAATCGGTAAGAAGTATTCTTACGAATCTCTTTTTATGCAATTACTTTTGCAGAAATGACACTCGGCAAAATATCAATGAAATATAAAACTAGGTTACCTTAGAACGTTTTGGAGAATAAATTATTTTTTTGCGTATTATTCCAATTTATTTCACAATTTTATAGCCCGTTACTCGACGCTTCTTTCAATTAATATACCATGGAGCGTAATTCAAGACAAATGCTTGAAACGGGCGACGAGGCGATGTTTCGCTACTTTTATCTCACTCAATTAGCCAACTTTTCAATTAACTGAACCACCCTCATTTCCAATTACCTCCGATAATCGGGAATTTTTTCTGCGTTCAAAGTAATAAGCAAACTCGATAAAGGAACCAATAAAACTCGACACTACAGGATTACATCAACACAAATTACCAGTTGCTTCAGACAACATCGAGATGCAGACACCGAGTTTCTTTATCTTAACCGACAGAATGGATTAACTGAACGCCTTCTCAGCGTACCGGGGAGAGTCTGATCAGCTAAGTATAATATTTTAGATTTTATGCCTTATTGTTAAATTGATAAATGAATACCTTCTTTTTATTTTAATTGTTTCCTTTTGTTGGGAATTAAAGCGCAATGTGAATACTTTTTACTACATTTATTTAACACTAATTTTACATTGTATCTTAACACTAAAGTGAATAAAAAAAGGCCGCGAACCACGTACTTTCATCGTTCATACATTACGCACCGAACGCGTGGACTGGACACGCTCACGCGCATGTTCTAAAACATTCCGGGCATTTCGCGCGACACCTATCGTGCAACACCTTTATTACGTCAAAGCATTTGTAATTGTCAACCGTGAAACGGATCGATTGATTGAAGGATAAAAAAATTGTCAGGAAGAGTCATTTATTAGAGAAATGATTAAAAAATAAGTTTATAGTTGGGTTGTAAAAATAACATTTAAAAAACTGCTCCTTCCACAGGTAATTATACGAACAGAATACCAAGGAGAATCAAAGTTTAGAATCGAAGTATTAAATCAATATTCTTTGTAAAGCAGACTAATTTTTGCTACTTGATTTTTTTGATATATTTCATAAATGTAATGAAAAGTATGTAATAAGTTATACACTTTTCAATGATTAAGAGCAGTTTGAATAATACTAATCAGCATCAAAAATAATACTACAGTTACTACTTTCCCTGAGGCACTGATCGCAAATAAATTAATTAATTTATTCGATAATCCAACCTATTTTAAACACAAATTACACCAATTTTATTATAAGCTCAATCCAGACCTTACTATTCCCGGTGAATCTTCTTCGGTTTCAACATCTTCATCTTCCATTTAAAGTCTCTGATGAAATTATCTTACCTAAAACAAAATAGAAAAATTTTTAATAATATTGATTTAATAACAGAATTTCTGTCAGCTTTTCATTCATTCAAAACCATTACATATATTTCGAATGATCTCAATTAATTAAGGTTTCGAAACTTCGATGTTTCAAACTGTTACGAAGTTCTTAAAATACATATTACTAACTACTAAAGGACACTATTCAAAGAAATTTGCGTATTCTAAAAATTAAACTCTTATGATTAATCCATACTTAATGAATAACAGCTTAATGGAATGTATAGTCAACCCCCTTACTAGGAAATTACATTCTATGAAAGTGCCATATTATACGAAATCGTATTATAAATGTATTGAAAAATTACTGATTGTAAGATGAAAAAACAAATATATATTTCAAAAATTAATGGAACTACTACATATGTTTAATTTATTATGCTTATGTACCTTGTAAAGAAACATTTTTATAATTCGTTTCTTCGTTTCAGCTTTTCACAGACAAAAATCGGAACTGTACGTGTGTAATAGGCTCGAGTAAAAAAAACGTCATCCTGTATATTTACATATTAGATTTTTTGTTTCACCTTCTTTATGGATGTTCATTCTGATTGCCAATGAAACCAATATTTTTGTTGAAATTTTTGTTAATCGAAGTAAATTAAAAAGTATTCTCATAATTTGGTAATTCCTATTAAAACGGCATTAATATTTATTAGAATTGATTAGAATGTTAGAGAAAAATTTAACATTACGCACAGAAAGTTATTGAACTAGTGTAGTATGTGATCGGTGTGACGACTGCTTACGGGTAGCTACGGCACGGCTGCAGCAGCGGTTCGGGAGACAAGCGAGCGATGGGCCATATGGCGGCAAAATGTCGTGTCTGCGTTGCCGACGAATCTTTCCTCGAACTGTTCGACTTCGAAGTCGCTTTACCATTTTTGTTGAATGGTTTCTACTTCAGAAAAGTATACAGAATCCGATGCTATGTAATATTTTTATGCTAGACATCGAACTACTCGTAAATATGAGAAAATATCGGGAAAAATATCAGAAAAATACGAATTTCGTCGCTTTTTTAAACTTTGACTGTTATTTATAACTAAGTAAAAGCTTAAAAAATTATAACTATTCAGAATCGCATATTCAGGAATCTCTCCTCTATCTTTTGGGCTGAGTTAGACCTGTCTAACATTTTTAGTTTCAACGCAATACCTCATTTTTGCTCAAGATCTACTGTTTTTACAAAAATTCGTGTGTTTTGAAAACTGAGGGTGATAGAGCAATTCTACTTCCGGATTCTTGTTTGGACAGCTTAGTCGTATAACTATCACCCAATACATATTGCAAAACAGAAAAAAAGTTTAAATTTGTTCCACAGTGTAATCTTTTATAATAAATAAAGTTTAAAAAGATCTGTGCCCCTTATTTCTGCCCAACAGTACGCTTATTGAACCGTGATAGCACAGAATTGCGTTGAAAGAGTATCGTATTTTAGCGCATTCTTCTGCAATTTTGTAACCGTGACAGAGTGAAATCGCGCTGTAGAAGTACCGTGTTATACAACGGTTACCTATACATTATTCAACCCGATTGTCAAACTGTGATTGAAGTTTTTTGAAATAATTAGAATTCTTCGGAAAAATCTATTTGCTTAGATATGAGAACTCACATATAATAATTTAAAATACCATGGCGTACTATCTGAATAATTGTTTGTAAAGTATTTACAGCGACTCGCGAAACTGATCGAATACTTCCATTTATTACATTTTTTATAAAATGTAAACGTAACTTCTAGTTATAAATTACAATAATTAATTGTAAATTTCAGAAGTCATAAAGAGAAATATTAAAATTGTGATTATATTCAAAATGTAGCTTAACCATTCGATCAACTTGTTGAGCCACTGTAATATGGTTTACTTGTCCACCCCTGATTTAAACCATGTCTTTTCCATGGAATGCTTGTACCGTTATTTACATCTTCGGAATTGAAGACAGCCAAGTACGAGAAATGAATTCGAAATCAAAAGTCGACTAAAATTTAACAGATCCCCCGGCATGAACGTATGCAAAAACTGTTGCATGCTGTATGTACACGACCACGTTGCATACATGCAAAATTCATTCACTTATTTGCATAAATTTCATCTATCGCGCTGGACTGTTTAACATAACGTCAGCGCCGTGGTAATAAACGCCGAAGATTCTCCAATTAACCTGCCGGAGGTGTGCGGATGCAAATGTATGAACCTCGTGTTCTGGAAGAACATCTAGCGCCGTGAAAGAAAAAGAGAAAGAAAAAGGGAGGAGTAGCGAAACGACAGACTCAAAAATATGATTGACCAAACGTTTCATTCACACCCGGCGTACACGAGAATGTTCTCCCTTTGAATCTTTAGTATCTGCATAGGTTTTTAATAAAGGAGAAATAAATTCCATGCACGGTTGCATTGAATGAACCATTATCACTTCGCGGAATATTATTGCCTTGTTCGATTCTTCCTTGTTCCATGATGCAGTCACATACTTCCTAATTTCTATTTTCGAATATTTATTTTCTTGTTTCACCATCCACAACAGTTTGCAGATATTGATAAAATATATCATCAATGGTATTGCTGGAAAGAATAGCACCGGGACATTAATTGATTTAACCTAACATGAAGCATCAAAACGAAACATGATAATTACCTAAATCTCTCTTAATTGCAGAAATGGATAACTCGAAAGTAAAAATATTTGTTTAATATGTTTTTCATCCATTATTATCTTTTATGTTTAAACAATGGACATATATTGGACATATATGGACATATACTATATATAAGGTAATTAATATCGTGGAGAATTTTCAATAAGAGAATGAACTACAATGTGTTGCTCTGTAAAAGAGGTTAATTTTATTTTCTTAATCGTTACATTATTTACAATATATCACAAAAGAGAAACGACAATTAAAGCCTATTCTCTATTTTGTTATTCTACAACGTTTATAAGTCTCTGTCTCCTTTGTGTTATAAATTATAATTATATTTCCGTAACCTAATCTTATTCAGCACGTGTCTCATCTAACTATAGCTCCCTCTATATCTGTATCTATAAGTGCGCTTATCTATATCGTTTAGCGCGGTCAATTCCAATAAAGACAGCGTACTTCCCTTACATATATTTCCCTCCCATTGCAAAGTTTGTAGCGGCTTTGAGCACGTTATTGTTTACTGGCATAAAATGTATAAATTATTTAGTAATATGTGGCAACGTTCAGGAGAAATTTCCGGAAAGCGTTTCGACTCAGCAAAAAAAGTACCTAAACATCACTCTGTGTTCCACTGTCTAAGTATCATGGCGCTTATCCTTTTAGGTATGGCTGAATTGTGTGCGACGCCTATTCCCTAGACGGCAGAATTTGATGAGGATTACGCAGAAACAGTACAGCACTGCAATATGTAACGGATAACGCTATTCTCTACGCGAGTACATTCAAATGAAATATTTGATGATTAAATTATAATTTTCTTCAAAATATATTACGCATACTTTAACTTTTACAATTCACTATAATTAATAATATAATTATAATATAATCCACTATAATTAATAATACAATTGAGTATAATATATAAAGGGATGATATCCGCGAAAGCCGCTATAGTGACGCGTCGGTCATAAGAGGTTAAAGGAAATTTAGCAAATCTGTGCGATTACTAGAAAAGTACTCACATTTTTCAAATGACTGTGTCGATGTGAATCTTTGAAATGTAAAGATTCAGGTTACAGTAAAAACCTTAGCAACTATAACCTAAAACAGGCTGATACTAAAATGAGGAAGTTGCATCTAGTAAGGCGTCGATGGCATCAAAATGTATCTTTATAGTAGTTGTTTGGTAGGTATGGGTAGGTATTCAACAGTAGATGAGATTCAAAGATCAAATAATTTTTTTTTAATCAGTGCCCTATGAAATGCTGTGAGAAATAGTGTAATACATGAGTAACCGATTCCTTAAATTCAAACCTAAAACTGAATATTACTGACAATAAAACTTTGAAAAAATAACCTAGAAATGAGATTGTTCCCTAAAACGACACAATTCAAAGAAAAAATGAAATATTCTTCACACTGTCATAAACAAGAAAATTAAATAACTTGTTTTATATAGGTTACCCTAAACACTTTTGCTAATATAATAATATATTAATAAGTCTGATTGATTATGGTAATAATAACTTTGCTTACAAGGGAACACCGCGAACTGTCATTCACGAATTTGAATGAAACTTTGTGGGATTATAGAGTGATCCAAGACAAGAATAACGGTATGCTTCATTTCGGCCCAATCGCTCTTTAAGGGTATGAAAACTAACCTCAAAGTCAAATCGACACTTCCACTTTTTCGCGTATATATGTTAAAGTATAAGAAACAGAGAAAAATATTTTAGATAAAAGTTTAATGGTATAATGAGCGCTATAACTTTACTTCGAGAAAATTTTTTGAAATGTCTTCCTTGTTAAAAAAAAAAATTTTTCTTGCGTTATTTTAAACAATTTTTAAATTTTCATAATCACTAAAAATATTACGTATTTTATTCTGAATTCAACCATGTATATTATTTTTACTATGCAACACCAACTTATCTAAATATACGACGTAACGTACACCGCGCGCACGATTTCGGCCTAACTCACAGAAAGTTACATACTCGGATTTCTTTTTCTCGTTAAAGGTCATAATATATGACGATTACGAGTGTGATAACATAAAAATAGCAAAATATAAAATATTATATGAAGATTGATGGCATATCACATACATTGCGCTATGTTACATATATACATGTATAAACATTTATTTCATACTTATTTAACATTTTATTCTACTTTGAATGCAAGTATACATGTATTTCACCCGACATAGATTTCATAAAGGTGATGTTCGTCAAAAAACTGTTCTGAAGATAGATACTTTTTACATTGAGCACATCTTATAATAGCAGGCTTATTACACAGATCGCAACGTGGCAGAGTATGTACTATTTCAATAAATTTGTAATAGAAATCTACTGAATTTTCTAATTGCTTCGAACTTTATTCAAAGTATCCAGTTTTGTACCAAGCGTAATTTCCGGAATCTCAGAGAAGAAAACTGATTGTATGTAAGAAATTGCAGTTTGATAATGTTATTTCGTAAATGTAAATTTACATTAAGATCATATAATAAAACCTGATCCGAAAATGTTCTCACAAAATTTTTCCATACTCGAAAACCAAAAACATTCAGCCGTTGTATCAAACGTGCTTTTCCTTTCTATTACAAATTTATTGAAATAGTACATACTTTGCCACGTTGCGATCTGTGTAATAAGCCTACTATTATAAGATGTGCTCGATGTAAAAAGTATCTATCTTCAGAACATTTTTTTGACGAACATCACCTTTGTGAAATCTATGTCGGGTAAAATACATGTATACTTGCATTCAAAGTAAAATAAAATGTTAAATAAGTATGAAATAAATGTTTAAACATGTATACATGTATATGAAACATAGCGCAATGTATGTAATATGCCATCAATCTTCATATAATATTTTATATTTTGCTGTTTTCATGTTAACACAATCGTAATCGTCATATATTATGATCTTTAACGACAAAAAGAAATCCGAGTATGTAACTTACTGTGTGTTAGACCGAAATCGCGAGAGCGGTGTACATTACGTCGTATATTTAGATAAATTGGTGTTGCATAGTAAAAATAATATACATGGTTGAATTCAGAATAAAATACGTAATATTTTTAGTGATTATGAAAATGTAAAAATTGTTTAAAATAACGCAAGAAAAATTTTTTCTTTAACAAGGAAGACATTTCAAAAAATTTTCTTAAGGTAAAATTATAGCGCTTGTTATACCATTAAACTTTTATCTAAAACATTTTTCTCTGTCTCTTATACTTTCACAGATACACGCGAAAAAGTGAAAGTGTCGATTTGACTTTGAGGTTAGTTTTCACACCCTTAAAGAGCGATTGGGCCGAAATGAAGCACACCGTTATTCTTGTCTTGGACCACTCTATAATCCCACTAAGTTTCATTCAAATCCGTGAATGACAGTTCGCGGTGTTCCCTTGTTAGTAAAGAAGTGAAATACAAATAGAGATTTACTTTACTCTTCAAGTAATTTTAATACGTATATACTTCAAATACTTTTTACAATCTTTCGTATTGTGTACATTCTGTATTCCCTTGCATAACAAGTAAGTTTAAATTAGATCATAAAAACGGAGACAACTTTTTGAGGATCGTAATTAAATCCTTTCTCGACCCTTTCTCTTCATACGTGTGGTTACTTATGATATACAGTACATAAATAATATCTCGCTTCTAGCAGTAACAAGCTGCGAATTACGTTACCACCAACAATGTAAAACGTTTTGCTTCACTCACAGTTAAATAACAGCAAAAGCAGTCATCAACTGTTAACTTGTTTCTTCTGTAAATTAGCTCCACCCTTATCTCGCGGCAAGCTCAGGTAGAGAACTGTGTTTTTATTGAGGCAGGAGGTCCACTTGAATAACGTCGATAGGCAAAATACATTTCCTAATCGAGAACGGAACATACATTCTAATATTTCCACCATTAAATGTAGCATCGTTACAAATAAAAATCACGCACGTTCCCTGTTTAATTTCCAAGGTGTGTGAACAAACACATGCACCTAGTCGTTCCGAAGAAAATAAATTTATAAAATACGGGGGAAAAAATCTCAATCGTGAAAAATAAGAGAAACTACGATAGAAAATAAAACGAAATGATAGATCTGCTCTAAACTCTTTAAATTGCTGACTGAACATCTTCCTTTTCCGGTTAATTTTAACAGAGCGACAGCAAAAGATTTCATAACCGATATCGTCTAGATGTATCGCGACCTGCAGGACTATCATTTGCTATTTCAAAACTAACTTCCTTCGCATAAAAAGAAGAACCGCTCGCGCTTTATTGTAAGGATCACGTTCAAGTACCGAGATACTCTGCAGGAGTATTTTCTCATCATCGGGTAAAATAAAACACCCGCCATGAAAAATAAGTTTTATGATGTGGTCGTGTCAATAATAGAAATGTGTTGCGTTTTATATCAGGTCTTTTAGGTTTAGTGGTAATGTTTTGAATATAATATTATATATATACGATTCAACTACCCCGTACCTGCATCATCCGCGTATACCTGGCAAAAGGAAAGTGCTTGCGAGAGTGTTATTGCGAGTTTTTTAACGTGTGTATGTTTATGTGTTTGTATATGGAAGGGATTCTAGAATGAACGGTTGGACGAATTAAAATGAGAAGGACTACGTGGAAAAAAGGAAGGATGAAAGTATCAATAAATGGAGCAGAGAATGAAAAAAAGCTGAATGTCCATGGCGGGCGTGCATCTTTTGTTGGTGATTGATAGAGAGAAACGCACGAGTGAATCGCAGAGTGAAAATACAGTAAATAAATATATTATATTCGTTCCACCTTTGCCCATTTCCTCAACAACGCTGACCAGGCCCCCTTCCAAAAATATTTTAAACTGTTATGATTGATTAGGGTCTAGCTACAATCTTTTGTGTAAATACCGTGCAATTTCTGAAAAGTAGAGTATAAGCATTAGCTAACTATGTCGTCAAATCAATTTGACACTTAGAACAATTAGTAATATCAACGTCTTAATTAAGAGCAAACTTTCGCTGCACTAGGTGAATTATTAAAAACGAGAAGATTTCGAGAGCGATACATTAATCTCGCATCTATACCGATCAAGAACAGCAGGGAACATTGTGTTAAAAAAGGTGCGTTTCGAAACAAGGTTCGGGCGATATCGCGCATAGCGACGCTCCTAGATTCGCGACCTCTGATTTGTACATGATTAAACACAACGATAATCGGGCAACGTTTAACGGCGGATTCGGTAAACATCGTCTTGACCTTGGCTATTGTCGCTCGAGGACATCGAGCCGCAAGGGCAAAAAAGATGTTTAACGAGTCTCTAACACCTGTTGCCGGACTAATTCGAAATTGCGAATAACGATTCGAGAAAGGGCGTTTCTGTATGCGAGCAAGAGAGAGAGACGTACATATTCCGCCAAGTATTTAAGACCGAGTGCCGCGGAAGAAGAGAAATTCCGTTTTGAGCTTTTGCTTGGTGAAGAGAAGTCGGTCAGTACATTCGTCACACTTGAAAACGGAACAAGTCACGGAGTGGAGTATTTCCGGTTAAACGGTACGTTAATATTACGATTTTCGTAGTAACGTGCATCGGTAACAAGTGCTGGAGATTCTACAATTGGACGCGGCAGTCGTCAATTATAGATTCATGCGTTTCGCATTCCGCAGCTCCGTAACGTCGGTGGACACCCATAAGTTTCTTATGGTCCACCGATAAAAATACACCTGAATTCCTCTGGGTAAAGAGGAAAGAACAGCCGGTGATCTCCGATTTTCGGAGCTCGACCAAGGCGGTAATAATCAACTATTCTGTCCCGTGCATCCCTGCTGTCCTTATTCGTGAAGCATTAAGGGGGTCTTACTTAAAATCCTGCCCACCAACAGCAGGTGTACTTTAGTGGAGGATATTGGTCCTGTTCCCGTGCATTATGTAAATCGGGGACGCCCATTCACGCACAAGGGTCTTGAAAATGCCCTAGAATACGCTCGATCTGTGCACGATTGAGCAACGGTCGTTCCTTTAAAACTGCAATGGCTATGATGCAATTTAGCTACGCCCGTCGTAGTGTAGACCCGGCGGTGCATGCACTGATAATGTAGAAACAACGCAGAGCGGCCTCAGCCGCGATGTGAATGCTACACTGGAGGCACTCTGCAGTTTCTGCAGGTCCATGTGGCCAGCCAACATGGGACTAAGCATTGCGTGTGTCCTTACAACGCACACGCAAGGGGAACGAACGGAAGAACACGTTGTGTGTATTGCGACACAATCGTATATCTAATAGGCGAGTCGAATACACACATAAGAGAGTAGATCCTCGGTGTTTACCGAGACGTGGTCTAAACACATAGACACGTCGGATCTATATGTTGAAGCATCGCGATGCTCACACTTAATCTCTTAACAGAGTCATTACCGACACAAGAAATCGTCGCGATCCGGCTTGTCGCCGTTGAATAAGACGACGATTCGGGCTTTGAAATAACAAATCTAACATAAAAATTAAATACAGTCCACACTTGTTCTCAGGTGAACTTCGTCACCAAATTATATATTAAATTCAGGGTGTCCCACGCAACTGGAACAGGCTGTACCTCCTAACCGGTTGAGAATAGAACAAGATGTTATAAGTGAAAGTTAAGTTGTATCAGATGGTGCATAACAAGCACCTAATTTTATGCACTTTTGTGCATCGGCTCATCAGGACACTGCTGTGAGATTGTTTTTATAAGGAATGAATGTGAGGTTATGATTGGCAGCATGAAAGTACGAGTGTGAATGGATATTTAATGTTTGAACGGTTGGTAATGAAAGGGCGACATCTGTAGGTGAATGATGAGAGAATGGATGTGATATCGAACGCGTGATCGAGAGTGACTTGTCTTGTGTGAATGGCCGGGGAGAAAAGATGTGATTTGTCCGGAACAATATTAGCTCTATTACGTATTCTCTATTATTGTAATTTGATAATAAAATTTGGTGGTTCAAATAAATGGTGTGTCATTGCAAAATAAAAACAGATTTATCCACAACAACTGCAGCTGCACTTTTTATTTTTTTATGTAAACGTATATTTCTAACTGAACCAGTCGATTCAGTTTCTTGAGCTCTACATAAAAGTAATAACATACTTATGCCCTAAACTTAGTTGTCGCATCCTCGAATGATTGGATCGCGACTGTCGTCCGCCACCTGATCGCTTTAGATGACTGTTTCTCCGAATGTGACGGTGTCAATGTACTCTTTGCGAATGAAGCGCGTTTCGTATGTCGGTATCGCGTTTTTGTCTGTAGGATTGTACGTTTTCATCTGATCTTTGTACGTCTGTATCTTACGTTGAAGCACGTTTTGTATGATATGAACGTTTCACTATATGAATATCTCGCGGTGCTGAAGTGACTCGGTTTTATATGGAGGAGTTCGACTGGTCACTCCTTCATACCTCAAGACGATACGCTAATCGGTTGAAGTCGAAAAATCAAGACTCCAATCAGCGTATGCCCTGAGTGCCACCAACCTCCGTTCCTGTGTCCTTAGCACGCGTTTCGGAGCTTTGACCGGTCAATGTTCCGTTAAAAAAATGTGGACCGATAATCCATTCGTCAAAAATTCCATACCAAACATTTACGCGATACCGTATTTTGTTATTAGTGTTCCTCCTGAGGTGTAGATTTTCAACATTCCATTGTTTGTGATTGTCGCCTTGTCTATCCAGAGAATGTGAAACGCAAGATTTTCATTTTCTTCAATGCGTTGTAAGACATATCGGCAATAGTTCATTCTTTGAACTTGGTTCCCAGGTCGTAATCTTTGCCCAATGGAAAACCGATAGGGATAAAATTTGTGTGTTCTCTGAATGCATTGAACCGGGGATTTGGAAATTCCGCATTCTCTAGCAAGGTCTCTCAAGGACACATGTGGATTTAATTCGACGTTCCCCAGCACCGCTGTCACACTACCTTCATCTTAAACGATTCTTTTCGGAACGTCCCGTTTTAGTTTGTAGAACAAACCGTATTGACGTAAATTGGACTCCAATTTGTAAAATACGAACGCGATGTCTGTTGTAGATTGTGGTATGTCTCTCGATACAGCCTTGCAGCTTTAGTACCATTTTAATTGCATTTGCTAAACGAAATGAACATATCAACCAATTCACTATTCGTAAATGCCATGATTTCAAAACACTGGTTCGGCGATCAGGTATTGATTCAGGTATTGAATAATTACTAATGGAAATTTTTATCTTACAGTAACTAGTGTTAGTAGTCGCTACATTTTCACAAACATTGTATGGAACGTAACGTAGGTACTCTGGTACACTTCCCGGGAGACCGAAATAATTCAGAGAAATTTTAACTTCTATAACTTCTTCGGGAATAAGTTTAGGCATAAGTATGTTAATACCTTTACGTAGAAAACAAGAAACTGCATCGACTTGTGCAAAAAAAAATATAGATTTCCGTTTAAAAACAAAGTGCAATTGCAATTTTCTGATACACTGATGCACAAAAGTGCATAAAATTGGATGTATGATATGCACCATCTAATACCATTTAACGTCCACTTATAACATCTTCGATTCCCAACCGTTTAGGAGGTACCGCCTGTTACAGTTGCGTTGGACACCCTGTATATAGAAACTGTGACGGAGTCTGGCACTTGGGAGAAAGGTCGCTGTTTGATCCCTCTTAATGGCGAGGGAAGGAAGGTCACCACAAAACAAAGTATAGTGTAATTCCTTATTACACAATATGAACACATATATTTTACCATTACTATTTTTACATTACTATTAATTTTTAGTGCTATTTATACCATTTGATTATTTAATTTAATTAATTATTCATATAACATAAATTAAAACTTTCATGATCCCTACATAAACTATGTTATGCTAAAACATTATATAGATAATTATTGTAAGCGATCTCTAGGACGACCACCGTAGTTGGGCGATAAGAGGGTGTCTCGTTTTACAACTGCGCATTGGTGATCTTGGAACGATCGCCACAGTTCGGCGGTAAATAAGGCATCATCTTCCGATAATGTATTGTAGCGGTAAAAGAAAGAAGACCACCGATAGCAGGTAGCGGCACATCGGGGAATCCCTGGGAAAAACCCAGAGCCTACCTCGAAGGTTTTCAAAAAGGGACTCGCCGTGCGTACAAGGAACAGTACAGCAATTAGGCTAAGACCGTCCATTCGAACCGCGTCGCTCATCCAATACAGTGTCTCTCCTTTCATTCCTGCACTTTATGTTAAACTTTTATTCTTCAATACAGTATTATCAAACTACAAGTGTTGTTAATTACCCACAGTATTAACGATAAGATGGGAGACGCCGAGCGCTCTCGGGGCCCTGCCGGGCCTTCATGGACCGACAGCAGTCAGTTAATGAAAGTATTTGAGAAAGAAACGTCTTCCGCTGTGCCTATTTTTATTTCGTCTCCTTGTGCCTACTATATTGTTAGATTTCGAGGTTTGGTGGTTTTCAAAATGTTTTCATTTTGCCAAACTTTATTTTACAAAATCTAGCACGTCACTAAGTATAAGTCGACGACTACTGTGTCGTCGCTGGTAACAAAAAAGCTCTTACTATGTTTCCTATCGTCCTTATATATGGTTTAAGATTTAAGGTAGTGAGGTAGGAAAAGTACACAAGGGACAGAGAGAGATTCCAAGAGTTAACGAATAGATATGGGATGGATGACTAGGATAGATGAGTAAGGGTTCAGGTTTTAGGACGGATGATTCAAAAGAATGAGTGGCGGTTCGGAGGTATAACTATTTACAGATGGGACTGGTTGTCTTAATTCAATAACTGATATCCAACAATATTATAAGTATGCATGCTTAGGTAAAATTAACCTCAGCGTAAACATTTACAATTTTTTAAATATACCGGTTATTATCAACTGTACTACAATTCACGATAGTATCACAGAAACATTATTAACTGCTGCGTGTATGCCTCTAAAATAATAGATAAATTCCACTTCCCCCAAGTACATTTATCACTTCCAATTACACAATTCGTGAAAGAAATAGTTACTAACTGCTGTTTGTGATACATATACCTTATTTGGTTACCATAGAATATATAAAGTATGATGATAAAGGTGTGAAAAATGTTTGTGTGGATGAGTGAGTACGACAGTTTGGAGAGAATGACAAAAGGTGAGTGTTATCGTTTATATGTGTTATGAGTGGTGCGCGGTATGATCATCTAATTGTTGTGTATACTGTATGACAGCGATAGGTGATTATTGCCGTCTTTGTCGAGCTCCGAAAGTCGGAGATCATCGACTGTTCTTTCCTCTTTTCCAGAGGAATTCAGGTGTGATATTTGTCGGTGAACCAGATGCAACTCCTGTTTGTTCACCGACATCACGGAGCTACAGGATGCAAAATGCTTGAATCTAGAATTGGAGAATGCCACGTCCAATTCTAGAATCTCCCGTACGTGTGACCGATGCACGTAACCACGAAAATCGCGACGTTAACGTACCTTAATTCACTACTAACTTTTACTCCGTGATTATTTCCGTTTTAACAGACTAAAATATCTGTCTTCGCGAGGCGAAATTTCTAAACGGAATGCTACTTCGTTTGCGTGCACTCGGTATTTAATACCACGCAGACGAAGTATGTCTTTCTCTCTCACTCGCATATATAAACGCCCTTTCTCAAAACGTTAGTTAAAATTTCAAATTTGACGAGCCACGGACGTTAGGGACTCGTTAAACATCTTTTTTCTGTCTTGCGACTCGGTTTCCTCGAGCAACAAAAGCCAAGGCCGCGTCGATGTTTACCGAATCTGCCGTTAAACATTACTCGATTACCGTTGCGTTTAATTATGTACAACTCAGAGGTCGCGAATCCAGGGGCGTCGCTATGCGCGATATCGCCCGAACCTCTTTCCGAATTGTACTTTTTTTAACAACATCTATTTGGAAATAATTGAAAAAGCGTTAACTCGTGTAAAGAAACACACGGACAACAAGTGCTGCCTTGTGTTAAAGTTCACAAAAACGCATGCGTTGTCCATTCATATAAAGATTCTGATAAAAGTCTATCCGTGAATTAAATAGTACACGGATTTCAGCACCAATTTATTCATCAGATTTGTTCACGTGTGTACAAACATAGAGAACATGTATGTGTTGGTGAAAGTTTCTTATCTTATAGATAAAAAACTCATGAAACGTGTAAACAAAATTATGGGACTACATGCTTTCGTAAATTGTTGACATTAATTATCAACAATTGAATATGAAAATACACAGATGGTGTTAAAAATCTAAATAAAACAATTCTGTTTCGTAAATCGATATTATTTCATTAAGTCATATGAATATTATCGCCAGAATTATTAACTTCAGCAATGAAACGTCGGCACTGTTAAACAAATTAATCAATACTATTACACAAATCAGTACTACTTCATTAAGTTATATATTCATGTTATAGCCAAAATTATTAATTTCAGTAACGAAACGTCCGCACCATCAATATGATGTAACATTTGGTATAATCATAAATAGTATTTCTGCCCAGTCTTATTCCTTTTCAAAAAAAAATTCTAAATTTCGTGAGAACTACGACACATTTCAAGTATAAACATATGTAATTCTGTTTAAAGATTCAAAGGACTTTAATAAACAGTTAGTTACAAATCTTTCTGTCACTGAATATTCCAACGAATGTTATATTGTAACAACCCTGATAAATGTTTCAGTACCATAATTTAAAAATAATACCATAATGCATACCTGTTCGATATACAAATAGTTCGCAGACATGTATGACAGTGAAATTACATACCTGCATCGATATCAAGCGTTGAGGACAACTACATCCATAAAGATCACGTAATATCACCGATTACTCCGTCATATGGTGAACAGCTGAACGTGTCATTTCAAATCCTGGGAATACGAACAGCAAGAGAAAAATAAGCATACTTATTATGAAAATTCTATACTAATTCTATCATGATTCTATGAAAATTCTATACTAATTCTATCATGATTCTATGAAAATAAAATACTTTACTCGTCAAAGTATCCATAAATTTATTTTAGAAAATAAATTTTAGAATTATATCAATGGAATGAACAACTGCATGTACATATTAAATGACACTTATAAATTAAGCGGTTCTGCTTAAAGTTGTGTGAATCAACGTGTGTCATTTCACTGACAGTATAACGCTTTGCAATGTTTTTAATGGCAAATTGAACCATTCGATTTAAGAGAAGTGGAGCAGAGTTCCGTAGCTTCCTGTAACTAACACAATTATGAATTTTCGATAAGTCAAAATGGTATTCAATTCTTTTTCATAGAACACTGCCTTTACGTATGATTAGACAGCGTGTATCAGGACAACTTCAGCCGTTTGTTATTCTATAATCTTCAAGTAAACACAAGGTTGGAAATGATCGAAATTAGATACCTCTTAACAGCATTACAGGATTCTGGAAAATATCGATAAATACGATAGTATGAAATATTACAATATTACAACATTTTTCTCATTTTCAACATTGTATGATTTTGAAACTCGCAGCAAGACATATGGTTAAATTTGTCTTGATACGCCCTTTCAGGTGATATAAAAAAATATGTAGCATTCCATTTTAAATATTGAAGATCACACGCATTTCTCAGAAATTATAGCAAATGTTAATAACTATGATACAGGTTGTCAAGTATCTTATAAAATCCAACTGAACCATACCCTTTTTAGGTGTTACTATAAACAGGTAAAAATTGGAAATTACATATATCCAAAAGTAACGATTTGCTTAGAATGTAACATGACGAAAAATAAATAACTGCGAATCTTCAAGCATTTATAGAATGTTTAAGTACAAAATATGTATAATATATAAATATAAAGCGAATACCCCAAGTATAGTACATGTTGTATTATTCAAGAAATGAGATGGATCTCTGTGTAAGTTCCATTCCTTTAATTCAGTTTACGAAAATTCGAATTTTTAGAGAAATTCGCAGCCTAATTATCACATAACTGTGTATAGTAATATACTTATAGGTTAAACTGATGCAAAGATAAGTTCCTATGAACCATCGACTTCAAGAGACTCCACTGATATTCCGTTCGACTTCTTCGCGTTTCTAGAACTACAGTCTTGAGAATCCGCAGAAAATCTTGACGTCTTGGTAAAATTATAGAATTTCAATTTTCTTATTAACCTGACAATCTTCGATGGAACATACCAATTCATAAGTGATGCCATAATGCGTACTTGTCAGCCGATCGAAATATGCACAAAGGAAAGTGCTCGACAATACAACACACTGGCGTATCCATCATTACTTATTAAACACAAAAGCATTCGATAATATCGCATCATCGAAAAGCAGCTTTGTCCCATAGTCTATAAAGTAGAATGTGCACACGAAATTCAGCATTACGGCAAGTCACTTTCTCGACATAGATCTTGCGTGTATTTCGTTTGAATTCAAATTTTCAGCTCCTGCAGGGTTTAACAGTAAGAAAATAAATTGATGCTGTTTAGAGTGCTTTAGTTCGATTAAATTCTTTCTCTTTGATTCACTTTGATAATGTACCATTAATCCCATGCGGTGTACAATTGTTTATTTATTCACGCATATTGTGAACTTAAAAGGAAAAGGAAACAAAGAAACCACGCACACATTCATAAAACGGAAAATAGCTCATTTAAGATACGAGTCTGTGAATTGTTAAAAATCTGTTAACCCTGATTTGATTTAGAAAATTTAGTGTTGCAGAGGAAAAGAGGACAAGAGAGTGACGTGTTTGATATTCCTTACTATAAACCGATTAAAAAATATTTGGCATTTCTGGGACAATATCCGTACAAAGAGTATCCAACTGGCAACGTTATCGTGTTTCTAATGGTGTTAAGTATTATTAGCCTGATAATTCCAGGGGTAAGTAGAACATATACCGGATTAACGCGAACAAAACTGTAATCGTCAAACTTAGCGATTGAATAACAAAATCAACGGTATGAAATATTTTTAAGTTTGTAATATGAGTATTTAAAGCATCCTCGTAGGGCGCCCAGATTTACTCGTCGATACGTGAAAATGACATGGACTCGGTGTTTGAGTGTTTAACTTGCACGATTGCATCTGTTAATACCATTTTAAAGCTTCTAACTATGCACGTTAACAAAAAACATGTATGTACACTTGCCTTCCAACATAACTGCTACACATTGTACGGAGAAAACGAAAATTTAACTGCTTCCATTGTAGTTTAGCAAGCTGTATGATTCGATAATCGAAGAATGGCAGCTGTTACAATCGAAAAATGAGCTTTTCATTATAGATGAAGTCGTAAAGAGAGGAGAGATGTTCGCACAACTATACAGAAGCAAGTAGCAACAAGACATTTCTACTACGTGCCCACAAAAGATCAATTATTGTATTTTTCTTTTCATAGCCACGTTACTATCGTTTGCGATGGTATCCCTGTTTATTCCGTTGGTTCATCCTCTAATGGATGTCATTCTGCCATTAAACGAAACTCGTCCGCGGCAACAATTATTTCACCTAAACTACATATTTATAGATCGGGACGAATACTTTTTTCCTATATACATGCACCACGTTTGGAGTGCGCTGGTCATTGTAATAAGCGTGATTAGCGTAGACTCGATGTACATGCTCATAATCCATCACAACTGCGGTTTATTTGTTATATGCGGGTAAAGAAATATTTATTTCTTATGTATGGAACTCATGAGGATTTTCTGTTCCACTTAATATCAATGCAAGTTTGCAGGAAACAGCACAGTGTTGTAATATAACATGGTTTCTTTCAATTTAAAGGTATCACATTAAAAGAACGATAAGTAGAATTGTCGCAGGAAACAGTGCTTACGAAGAGTTAAAAATGTGCGTGGCGATGCATAATAAGGCCATCCAGTTCGTAATAATTGCGTAGCGATAAAAGTAAATTAGCGAAAAATGACGTAAAGGAAACAATTAACTTATTTTGTTGTTATATTTTGAGGTTCTACGATGTACTGGAAGGATGCTACCAAATAAGTACGTTTATGGTAATCGGACTAAATATATTAAACGTGAGCGTATCGGCATATCAAGTAAGGAAGATTTTTCACAACATATTATACTTCGTCCTACGAGACGAGATAGAAATCATAAAATAATAGCTCTCGTAATGAATGTAGAAGCAGCAGTTATGCTGCTTACAGGCAAGTTTATAGTGATCCTTTATCGATGGTCCTCGTGAGCAAGTCAAGGCAGAATTTTAACTGTCACCGTACCTACTATGGACTACCCCTTATTCAAAACGACTTTTGTATCATTTGCTTTATGCAATTACTTCTTTCTCTACTTAAATATATTTATACTCTTAACGAATACAGTAGAGCCTCCTATATGTGAAGTAGCTGGGAGGCAAAACTCCTTCGGGTAAAAGAATTTTCGAATAATCGAAAGGAATAATAATTGCTTATTCCTATAATATAATTCATCTATTTAGATGGATATTAAGAACTTTAACAGTCTGTTTAAAAATTTGTGCATCCCATATTTCTTGACAGTTGGTTTTCATGATTTCTAAAAATAAAAACTATTATTACATGACATTATGTTCGGATAACAGAAACTGTAGTTGCAGTTTCGGATAAGAGAGGTTCTACTGTAAATCCACGTTATATCGAAAATAAGCAAAATCTGTATCAGAAAATTAGCTTCTTACTTCCTTATATTTTGAGATTCTCAAAGCAGCGTCAGTTCTTTCCTACTAACGCAACTATCACTTGCAGTCGCCGTATCTGCTATCTCGTCTCGTTGGATGGACGATAGTTGATGACAGAAACGAATCGACAAACATTTTGTTCGTCAGGTTGTTACGTGTTTGTACGATCCGGGACAGGCTCTCAAATTCTTAGTGCACTTCTTCGCCGTTCAAACCCATTTATACTACAACAGCGTACCTGGTCAAACACTGTTGGATCTAAGTTTTAAAATAGTCCAGGATGTGTGCGTATGTTTTCCGTTACACAGAGTCTAGCCAAATAACATGCAAGAACAGGCATGGTCGAAATTTTATATGAAGAAGAAAATACATAGAAAGAGAGAATAAAGTATTTCAGTTTCGGCTTAGTTATCGAGTTTGAAAATCGGCTGCGTATGCATGCCGTTATGATTAAACTACGTTTCTGCGAACGACGTATAAAGGTTGCTCGCTTCTTTCACTCACTTATCAGCACAACGTCGAAACAATATTAGACCATCGGCACAACAATGGCGCTCCGTTGGTCTACCTCATTAACGACATAAATATTTCGCGTTATTATTATATCGCGTTACATTGCATTATACTTCGTTACGTTGCGTTATATGACGTCATATTGTATTATATCTCATTGTATTGCATTACATCACATTATATTTCATTATATTATGTTATCCTGCATTATATTATGCCATACTGCATTGTACACCTTTATAACATGTTATCTAACATGATATTCTATTGCATCATGTTATACTGTATTATATTCCGTTATAATCCTATGTTATGCTGTATGGCATTATATTCTGTTATTTTGCAGTATATCACTTTACGTCGAGTTACATCACGCTATATTGCATTATATGGACCGTTCATTTTGAAAGTGCTGCAAGTCCATTTTTTTAAAAAATGAGATATCACGTAATTTATTTTTAATTCAGTGTAAACTTTTTATTTATAACTGGTTAGTATCTAATTTCTAAAAAAATTTCCATGCTCTGTCCAATTAAAAATTGGCCGTTAAAAGAAATTGAGTAACCATTGATTATGAAAGTGGTGTAAATCCAATTTCTATTGACAGGTATCAGGCACTACGAAAAAAGATTATGATGTCATAAAAGAATGTAGGCAATACAATGAATTCATTTTACATGAAATGAAACGAGAGGATTTCGTTTCAACAAAAAATCTACAGAACACATTCAAAAAACGAATAAGCAGAAAGACTAATCTAGAAAAAGTAAATTGGTTGCAAATATATTGGATGTGGTTTTTCAAAAATGCACCATATACTATTTTATATTAAACATCGATGGAGAACAAAGAATTTAAGAATAAATTTATTACACGTCCGGGAAGACCGCTAAAATTTGAAAAGATTATACTGGCGGCTTCATATCACGTCTATTACTTACGAAAAATATAAGGATGTAGATCAGTTATTACCCTATATACTTCCTGTGCATCATGAATATTTTAAAATACTGCCACAAAACGAGCATAAGTAAATGCTACCAATATCTTATGTTAATTTTAACAATATAATTAACGTTTAAAATTAAAAATACTACTTCTATTTTATATCTTGTTATTATTTGTAAACAGAATTGTATTAGTATAAAATATTTTTAATGACATCTGATTATTTAAAATTGAAATTAAACGAATTTTACAATTGACTAATTTTGAAAGAGATGTAAGTCCATTTGCAGCACGTATATATACATTATTTTAGTTAAATTTGTTTGATATTAATTTCTATAATCAAAT
Source organism: Tetrapedia diversipes (assembly GCA_033822845.1). Lineage (NCBI taxonomy): Eukaryota > Metazoa > Arthropoda > Insecta > Hymenoptera > Apidae > Tetrapedia > Tetrapedia diversipes. The sequence continues at coordinate 56,594 of JAOPTO010001218.1, forward strand.
TATATATCGATAAAGCAGTAAAAACATTGCCAGACTTGATATAATTAATCTATATTTTTTTATTAAGAGATATGCTAACCCTTAATTTTTTCGAAACACGAGAAAACGGACTTACACCACTTTCAAAATAAACGGTCCATATCTCGTTATACTATATTATACCATATTATATTGCATTATATCTCGATATATTATATTATATCTTGTTATATTGCATTATGTCGCGTGGTGTTATTCTATGCCTCACTAAACTGCACTGCATTACGTTATGTTGTATTGTATCGAGTTACATGGTATATTATGTTGTATTCCATCATATTAAGTCATTCCGTATCAATTCCGTTATATCACATTATATTCCATTATATACGGTAATATTGAATTATATTATACTATATTTCATGATATCAGGTTACACTGCATTATATAGCTTTATATCTCGTTATACAACGTTATACTTTATTATATCGCATTATACAGGATGTTAATCTACCTATGGACTTAAATGAAATGGGGGGTTCTAGACGATGAAATAAGACGAAAATGAAAAGTGACGAAATTTCGTTAAACGCTTCGTTAATTAGTTATTAGCAGTTAAAGATTGCTCAAATTAGCCAATCCGGCTGCAGCGCCGGCCGTTGGGCTCGCCGCTCACAGGCGAACCCTGGACCGTATCGACATGTGCTACAGCGCTTAGCTCGAAGGGCGCAGGAAAACTTGTTTGTCACTCAAGAGACGGGTGACACAAAATCAAAACTTCGGTCACCTTCCAAAAAGTATTGAATGAACGTTGAATGGCATTAAACCTACTTACTCGCAAAATCCATAAAAGCATGTCAAAACTCGTTCATTGGGCTTTCCGAGTAAAGAGGGTCAATGATCTCTTAAAGTAGATAGTACACTGCCTAAAATTAAAGCACCCACACGCATTCAAATCGCGATTGTCCCGTCCGCAGGGTACACAAAAAGGTACTCAACACACGTGCACGAATCAGTCATAATTTACACCGCCACTAAAATCTATTCTTTTCTCTCTTCTTTCGCACTCTGACGACAACACCGCATACGTATAGCACAAACACACTCACAACTATATTTTATTTAAAGCTAAATAAAATAAGCTCTTTGTAATGTGTGCGTTGCAGCGTCGGCAGTATTAGCGACGATTAAACAACGTGTATAACTAGAGTGATAGAGTGGACTGTATCTAAATGAATGATTGCGACTTCGGATGTACTAGGCTTTATTTTAGATGTAAACTGTTTCAAAGTTGTGACGAGAGTGTCTCCTCGAAGACACTTCATATTTTACAAAAACTCGGAGTGGGCGTACAATATTTGGTTATAGGTAAGGGAAAACGATCTACTAATTTCTTATTGGTTAGCTATGTTCGAGTGGAAGTGGTAAGATCTGTGACGTTGAAGGGTTTTTCCCGAAAGACCACAGCGAGTAATAAACCTAAGGAGTACCTTGAAATGAATGAAAACTGCAAACAAAGACTCTACGGCTAAAGTTAAGGGTTCTGACACCAGATGTGACTTGACCATAAACAAAGGAAAAAACGGGCTGGAATGTAATGACTCCTTGGGTCCTATTTCTGCTACAACTAACGAACTATGGGTTGTAAAACGGCAAAGGTTTTCTAAAGAAATTAAAAAATACATCAAGCTATTGTAATATTAGAAACTAGACTTATTCTTTTATTTTATGTGCTTTTCAAGACCTAATACTCTTATTTAAAGGAAATTAACTGAAACCAGGAACAATCTAGAAACGCGTTTTTAAAGAAGTCGAAAAATAACTCTACTATACTTAACAACAACAGAACCAAATAACGACTGACGAACACGCGCGAACAAGGATTTCTCTGCGACTGCGTTGGAGGACTGATATTCTTTTATCATCGACTGCGTTCGATCGCCACCAGAGATCAGTCGCTAACGAAACTGTGTTGATGTGTGGTTTGTTTTCTCGTCGTGTGATTTTATCGCTGAGTTCACTACGAGTGCGTGATACATGTGGATAGATAGATTTCAGAAATGCTTTCTTAGTTTTTCTTTTACTGTGTTTAAATTTGAATAATAGAAACATTACGAAGCAAATATTAACCGAAAAATAGCTTTCTTTTTCTGAATGATTTCTTCCAAAAAACCAAGCCATATCTTGCAATTGAGAAAGCAAGAAAACATTAAAATACAATCATAAAGGACCCGGATTGAGTTATAGGAATCTCTGTTGGTGGATTAAATAACTAATAACGTTTTTTAGTATAACAAATATAATTGTAATAATAATAATGATAATAATAAGGTGATAACACTATTTTTAATTACACTCTTTACACACTCTCTGTTTGGAGTATACGTAAATAAATTAACGTCCGGATTCCCGGACTCCAAACCGCTCGGTAAGAGGAAGAGGTTAAGAATTGGTACACAAATTTATTATTTTCGCCGCTCGTGCAACGAGCGGCCGTATATTGTTACAAAAAAAGTGTAAGAAATGTGAGCGAGAGAGAGAGAGAGAGAGCGAGGTGGCTCCGAAAAACTCCTCGGCTGTACTGCTCCCGGTGGTCTCCTCGATGGCTCTGGAACAAAAACGCTCGCTACAGTTCTGACGTCACGGGCTCCGTGTACGATCAGCTGGCCGAATTACGTCACGCACGATTGCCGTCGGCTCGTGGTGACAACTGCCTTTTGCCTGTGCGGCGAAGTGGACTGTAATTTGTGAGACGAGAGCGACAAACCCAAAAGGGAGTCTACTCTACGTCTGTAGAAAATGCCAGAATCGGCCCCAAAGGGTGGAGGTTGTAAGGCTCCTCCCTTGGTGCACTTGATTCGGCCTTGAATACCCTCACCGACACAACCTCAAGGGGTGCGGACGCCCGGTGTGAATGCACCGTGAGCGCGTGAGCAGTCAAGAGGATCCTGCAGACCGCTTGGATCCTCTCCTGTCTTTGGAACCGGTCTCACGGGAGAGCACGGCTAGTCCAGCGGCAGATGAGGGTGACGAAAGCGGTAGGCGACTGACGCTGTGAATCAGTGAGCAGTCAAGAACTATGTTCTTCTGTCTTGGACCTGATTCACAGAGCACCCTTCCCTGCAATCGACGAGTGGGCCGAGAAGCAGGACGCTAAAGCAGGACGCTGAAGCCTGGTTTCTTCGGCCGAAGCAAAACTGGAAATTCCTAGAATTGCCTCAAAAGACAGTTGAAGCGCGAAGGGAGTCGACCCACGTTGGCCACGTGGAGACTCCGGTTACTCGCGCTATGCTTCTTCAACAGGATACTTCTCGGTATGCGGCACGACCTGGATCGCCGAAGTCGCTCGCTCGAGGTCCTGTGATAAACTGTGCCGTTCGTCGGCTTCCCCCGACGAACGCGCATTTTCGTTAATTTCAGCGCCGATAAGAGGCGCTGACGAGTCTCATATTCTTTTCTCTTTCCCTCTCCTGTTTCTCTCTGTTTTTCTATCTAGCCGCGGCACGTGCGACCTAGCCCATCACCTATTTTGTTTTCCAATGACTCACGCACCGGACGGTGCGTGGCAAGAACATTGAAAAACAGGCGAGCCTAGGTCGTCTTCGTCAACGGTTTTTTTGCGATGCCTACCGATGCACGGTGACATCGCAAACGGGAACAACCGACAAAAACTACCGGCGAATTTCGCGGTGCTCAACCGTTCCGTTTTTACACACTCTCTCTATATAACTCACTCTTTATTACTCGCTTTTTACTCTACGATCGTCTGTTACGGATTGATTCGTTCGCACTCTGTCTCTCCATTCCAGCATTCTTCAGTCATACAGTATACACAGCAATTAGATGATCATACCGCGCATCACTCATTACACACATAAACGATAACACTCACCTTTTGTCATTCTCTCCAAACTGTCATACTCACTCATCCAAACAAACATTTTTTACACCTTTATCATCATACTTTATATATTCTATGGTAACCAAATAAGGTATATGTATCACAATTTCGATCACTGAGTTTGTCAGTTTCATGACAAATCTGGTGAAGTTCGGCTACAGTTGCACCTTCCTGGTGTCGTCCAGTTAATTTCTTTTAAATAGGAGCTTATTTTATTTAGCTTTAAATATAATATGGTTATGAATGTGTTTGTGCCACACGTATGTGGTGTTGTTGTAAGAGTGCAAAAGAAGAGAGAAAAGAATACATTTTAGTGGCGGTGTAAATTATGACTGATTCGTGCACGTGTGTTGAGTACCTTTTTGTGTACCCTGCGGACGGGACAATCCCGATTTGAATGCGTGTGGGTGCTTTACTTTTGGGCAGTGTACTATCTGCTTTAAGAGATCATTGACCCTCTTTACTCGGAAAGCCCAATGGGCGAGCTTTGACATGCTTTTGTGGATTTTGCGAGTGAGTAGGTTTAATGCCATTCAACATTCAATCAATAATTTTGGAAGGTGACCAAAGTTTTGATTTTGTGTCACCCGTCTCTTGAGTGACAAACAAGTTTTCCTGCGCCCTTCGAGCTAAGTGTTGTAGCACATGTCGATACGGTCCTGAGTTCGCTTGTGCGCGGCCAGTCCAACGGACGGCGCTGCAGCTGGATTGGCTAATTTCGGCAATCTTGAACTGCTAATAACTAATTAACGAAGCATTTAACGAAATTTCGTCACTCTTGATTTTCGTCTTATTTCTTCGTCTAGAACCCCCCATTTCATTTAAGTCCATAGGTAGATTAACACCCTGTATAATAATGCATCACAGTTTCGCCTAACGATTGTACATATGTCTTCGTTGTTTTCAACTGTGAAAATGAGGTAAAACATGCGATTATTTGTGGTTTAGACAACTGAACGCTCTCGTTTTTGTGATCTGCGATCACTGCGAAACTATTGATGTTGATTTGGTGTTTTGTTGACGTTGTGTTTAACTTTATGTGGACGATGACCCTAAAGCTCAATTTATATTATCCGTTGAAGCACGTCCCGTTTCCAACACCATCCGGTTCAAACAATCAAATATTATCTGTTCACACACGTTATGTTTACAACGCATCAGTCAAACAGCATCGCATCAATCAAAATGTTATTCTCGATAATGTCTAATGGTGTTTGAGTCGCAACGCGATGTAAAAAGAGGAACTGCATATATTTTACTTTCATCTTACTAACTGGACCTGTTGAATACGGAATATGCTTAAACAGATAATATAAATTATCCTTTATTCGTTGCTCGTCGAATCGTATCTTAAGCGTAACAGCACACTTACACAGAGAGCTTTCAAGCTCGATTTTTTCAAAAGCTAAACCAAAACTGAAAGAATCTGATTTTAAATTTTTTCCTTATATCTTCATAACGAATCACGTTGTGCCTGCTTTTACATGGTGTTCGCTTGAACGCTACATAGAATATAGAGGATGTGGCGTTTAGCAAGTGTACAGTAATTGTAGCATGGAAATAAGTGTTGAAGTTTGACAACACAGATACAATTCCGAATGGTACCGAGTACCATTGAAACACCAGACGCTGCTTCATATGATACAAATTAGATCCGCAAAACCATGTGCATTAACCGCAGGAGGGTTGTATACCTTGGGCATAGAAAATTTCGGAAAGGTACGAGAAGAAGTGATAAATTCATTTTTAACGTACAACCAAATATATTAATCGCAATACCGGTATTATAATTTTTAGGCATTCAAAACATGCATGTCCTGTTTCACAATGTTCTTATCACTGAAAGACTAAACATGATACAGTAGAATTTTCTGCAGCACAGTTTACAACGGTGTACGTCGAAAGAAATGAGTTATAACAAAGAAGCTATTGATACAACGGAACTTTACACGTTACAATAAGTAATTATAGTTAGCAAAATTTTCTGTAACATGATCATCCATAATAATGATAAATTTCGTTTTGTCAGTAACCGTAAGTATGTTTAATATTTATCATCTGCAATGTCACTTAGATTCAAACAAATTTTCGTATATACGTATTCGCATTACTATGAATTTATTTTTACATAAAAGTTATCATAAATATTTTCCTCTCGAAACATAATTCAAATACCAGAGCAGGATAATACGATGTCACACTATAATATTAAAATGTCAGCTATTTTAAGGTATGAAATCCTACTTTCGATAGTAGTGAAAACAAAATCGATGTTCAGACGTGAATCGTTAAATCGTCAGTTACGAGGAGAACTGAAATATGAAAATTAACATTTTCGTGTACCCATTTTCAACGCTATCATTCATTCTGATTCCTACGGAATATTCAATTTTTATATCATAATGCGTTTAGAAAAGTAATTACAAAAGGAGACTGACAAAAATTAAATAATTAATATTTTTATTTTCCAACTCATTCATGTTTACGGTTAGATTAATCTTATCAGAATGCTGTATGCGTTAATCGGTAAGAACTACCATTATTACTAGTCCACCTCTTATATGTATCTAATTCAATAAACACTTATTCAACTATCCTTTCACTTTTACTCTTTAAATATATCTTGCAATCAATTCAAGATAAAGAATGAAATTTCCTTTGAACATTCAATCACACAATCCAAAGGTGTTTTGAAAAAGAAACAGCATCAGAGGGTAAACAAGTATTTCCATTTAGTGTGGATCAAAATAGAAAAATATTGAACCACGCATATTTCTGGCATTTTGTTCAACGGCTGATATCACATGTTTTTCGAATATATAAACTGCGCCAGCACCACCACCGACGCAAGCCTACTTTCGACAATTGTTCTTTCACGAATGTTCACTTACTTGGTTTTTTGAGAGATTTAAATTCAACATATAAAGTCAGAGCTTTCGGTTTATTTCGGAAAAAGTTCTTTTAACGTGGTTTCCTTTCTGCTTGTGCTAATTCCTGTCTTCATGGAATCGTCGGCGGACCGTGGAATCCATACCGCGAAATCACGCAGCTGGAAGTGCATAAAAATTCCCGCATTCCTATCAGACCTTCGAGCAAGCATATCGCATTGATCTCGACTAATTCAAATACTTGAAAAGAACTCGCAGAACTCCAACAGAAGTTACTCAATAAGCAAAGCAGAATTTATGCTACTATGTTATATCGTTGCGAAAATTTCACTTCAAAATTTGCACGATTCCTCCGATATGAGATTAACGATAGGATTGAACTAAGATTAACTTCATGAACGAATAATAAATTAAATTTTGTAGCAACATATTACAGTAGGAATATATTTATAACATTATGTAGAAGATTTAAATATAGAAGAATATAGTTGTTAAAAAAAGTACATTTCGGAAAGAGGTTCGGGCGATATCGCGCATAGCGACGCCCCTGGATTCGCGACCTCTGAATTGTACATTCTTAAACGCAACGGTAATCGAGTAATGTTTAACGGCAGATTCGGTAAACATCGACGCGGCCTTGGCATTTGTTGCTCGAGGAAATCGAGCCGCAAGGTAGAAAAAAGATGTTTAACGAATCCCTAACGTCCGTGGCTCGTCAAATTTGAAATTTTAACTAACGTTTGGAGAAAGGGCGTTTATATGCGAGTGAGAGAGAAAGACATACTTCGTCTGCGTGGTATTAAATACCGAGTGCACGCAAACGAAGTAGCATTCCGTTTCAAAATTTCGCCTCGAGCTGAAAAGGATATTTTAGTCTTAAACGGAAATAATCACGGAGTAGAAGTTTGTCGTGAATAAAGGTACGGGAACGTCGCGATATTCGTGGTTACGTACATCGGTCAACGTACGGGAGACTCTAGAATTGGACGAGGCTTTCTCCAATTCTAGATTCAAGCATTTTGCATCCTGTAGCTCCGTGATGTCGGTGAACAAACATGAGTTGCATCTGGTTCACCGACAAAAATCACACCTGGATTCCTCTGGACACGAGGAAAGAACAGTCGATGATCTCCGACTTTCGGAACTCGACAAAGACGGCAATAATCACCTATCGCTGTCACGTGTATCCCTGCTGTCCGACCCTGTGAAGCATTAAAGGGATGCACGTCCACAGAATAGGGTACGTCTTTCTTTAAAACCTGCCTACCATCAGCAGGTGTATTCTAGGGGAGGATACTACTTCCTATTCTCGTTGCATTCAAGTGAATCTGGGGACGCCCGTTCACGCACGGGAATCTTGTAAAAGCCATAGAATACGCTCAATCTGTGCACGATTGAGCTACGCTCGTTTCTTCTAAACTGCAATGGCTAAGATGCTACTGAGCTACGCCTGTCGCAGTGTAGCCCCGGCGGGGCATGCACCCATACTGTAGAAACAATGCAGAGTAGCCCCGGCCGCTCTGCGAATGTTATACTGGAGGCGCTCTGCAGTTTCTGCAGGTCCATGTACCTGGCCTATACAGGGACTACGCATTGCGCGTGTACTTACAACACACACGCAAGGGAAACGAACGGAAAGAAGACGTTGTGTGTATTACGATAGAATCGTCTATGTAGTAGACAAGTCGAATACACACATGAGAGAGTAGATCCTTGGTGTTTACCAAGACGTGGTCTAAACACACCGACGCGTCTGATCTATATGTGTTGAGCATTGCGATGCTCAACACTAATCTCTTAACAGGATTAACTGCCGCCGCAAGAAATCGTCGCGACACGGATTAACGCCGTGCAATAAGCCGACGATTCGGACCTAAGAATAATAAATATTTATCTTGTAAAACTAATACAGTCCACAATGTTCACAGGTGAAGATCCTGACCTACCCGACGAGCCGGAACGTTGGGCACCAACCGGGCCAATACATCGGGAGGAAAAATAAATTAATATCGGTTCTTTCTAATTTGTATAATCCAAATAAACGGTGTTCCGGGCTGGAACACCAATGTAAATATACCTCAGCGTTGACAGTTCATAACCTTTGTCGATACCACTCTCCCTCTTCCGGCGATTCAAAGACTAGGGCATATATTTATTTTAATAATATATTCCTTAGTCGAGTTTTTTAAACAATAGTATTATATGGTATTATAATGAAGAAGAGTAAATTTAATTTTGTTATTATATTAAGTATTAGTTATTGAATGCAAACAGTTAGCGAAGTTGTTATGCAACGATAAGAATTAGTCAATTGAGTTACGAATCTTTTGTTATGTTCTCTTAAATCATACATTTGATTGTATTATTCAAGTTTTCAATTTATTTTCTTAATTGTCAAAAAACATCGCTCAGTGTGTACTAAATATCGATATAATAATGAGAAAATAAAAGTGCATAAAAGCAGAAATCCACGCAGGAAACGACTCGAGTATCTTTTTATCAAAAACACGAACGGAATTAAACGATTACCTTCGTGTATGCTTCGATCCTTTAACGTGTCAATTATCTAAAGCATTGTTAATTGATCTCTCGATTGCAGACAATTTTATATTCCACAAACGCGACGACGATAATACGTGCACGGCAATCATGAATGATCTATAACAGCAATGCGAACATCATAATAACAAACGTTCATTCGCACTCTTGTTAATTATCCGAATAGCTGCGAATGTCACGAAAACACTGCGAAATTTTTTCGTAAAAATTCAGCCGTGCAATTACCCCGAATTCATTTTATACCAGTACGCAATTCACTAACTTCCACGCCCCTGAACCATTTCCCTCAGTTATTCCTTACCAATCCAGTAATTAAATATTTGTTAATTTACGAAACGATATCCGTTCGTTTTATAGAAGATTATGAAAACTTTTATTTCACAATGCATGCAAATTTTGCTTACGAAATTGTCGTTAAAATTTCTAAGAATTAAAAATAATGAAGATAAGTTGGAAATAATGGCACAAATGTAGATTGAATTAAAGCTTCAAATAAAGCTAATCTTGAACGAGACAGTTTTTAATTTAGTACAGTACAATGAGAAATTCTAATTTATGATATATAAGTTTGTTGCATTTAATATAATAGTAAGATAACTATTACTTCAGGTCACAAAAAATGGCCACTAGAAAAATCTTAAAACAAGGATCACACAATAAATGAAGATAATACATTAACTTTTTGCATTTAATAGAATATTAAAGTGACGAACAGCTAACGTTAACACAAGTAATCATTAAAAGAATCATGAGACGAGGAATTAAATAATGAATAATCAGTTAGAAACATCAGAAGCTTGGAATTAATCGTCTATAGCTCAAATCTTCTTCGCGACTATTACGAAATCCATGTAACTTGACATTAAAGAATGTCAATGATTAAATATACATTAACAATACACTCAGTAGCTTAAATGGTTTCATTATAGCAAATAGAGGTACAGTAGTCGACAAAAATTTATGACCAAAGTGTAGTATCGTAATTAATTTTATAGCATAAGATGAAGTGAGGGGTGAACAGCGAGAGTTCAGACCTGCTTGGGGAAAATCCTTGGCGACGCGCGAGGCCCTCGAAAAATGCCCAAATATGGTCATACTTGAGGAATTTTTCCGAGGTACGTGGTGAAAGAAAGGCCAAGGGTTAGCGACAGTTTTCGCTGGTCGAAAAGAGCAGAGTTGAATTAGACGTGATACAGTGTAGAGTTGAATTAGATGTGATACCGTGTAGGGAGTTGAATTAAGTAAAATTTGTACATAGTATTGTAATTATATTTCTATAATCAATAAATAAATATTATTATTGTAACACTACAAAAGGGACAAAGGTCGAACCATAAAGTTATGTTTTACATTGTCCTGTGGTCTTAAACTTTTTTCTGCTACTGTACTCCCACTCGTATTCGTCGTACACTATACAGGCGTTCAGCGTGAATGAAAGAAATCGTAATTCTCATTAATACAGATTTATTTGTTTTTATTGAATATTCAATATTACATTGGACTACTTTTACCTACGAAACTGTTTAATTTATCTTTCATTGAAAGCATTAAAAAAACGATTAAGAGATAATCCCTCCGTCATATTCTTGCATACAGAATTAAACGTACCTGCATTACGAAATACAATGAATTAATTCGTCATTTGATGATTTTTGTGTCTAATTAGTTCTATCGATCGATTCGGAATAGATTTAACGATTTTTCCCGTTACACCGCGGGCAATATTTTTCCATTCATTTTTTATATGCTTAATCACTGGAAAGTAAAACTGCTTTATACGTAGCAATAGTTTACTATATTATTAATTATTTGATAAAAAGGAATAAAAGTTATTAATAAAAAATATGATTTCTTACATTCATGTATATCAGACGCTCATATAAAGTATGAATACGAGTGAGGGTAACTGTACACTTTATAACTTCGGAGTTACAATGGCGTATGTGGTTTGCACTTGTACGTTAGTACAAGGTTAAGTATGAAATTTCATAAAAGGATTCCCCTACTTTGCAGCAAAATGTTGAATAAATCAATGAGGTATGGATATATGAGCACATGATCTCAAAGTTACACCGATCTTCAGGGAGTAAATGGAAGTAACACACCGTACAATCATGGTATCAAGCGAATTTACCATGTTGCGTAAACTACAAATAATTGAAAAACATAGCAAATATAAACGTGAAATTTCAGGCTCTCTAATGTTTTCTGCTAAACGTGAAATGCGTGCATGAATACCGTACAATATATTTTGGAACCAACTCTGGTACGAATCGGATGAAATTCGCTATTTCGAAACGAGATTTTCGTTCTGTGGTCATCTTCTGTTTTCAAAATCGCGACGAAATTTTAGATTAATCTCGTATCATAGGAACGATTAAGATTTCGATTATGGTCAGTTCACTTTTTACATTAAACTGAGTTAATTATAACTCCATGTATTCTAATCAATATTTTTTTCTCTTCTTTCTTCAGCAATCGGAACTGGTCATTCCATGAGTTGATTGTATAGGGTATGATCAACAGATCCCCATGTCGTGATGAGAGCCTCCCCAGCGAGATACTCTCTTAAATTTCATTTGAGGTCAATTGGTCAGTGTTCCGTCCTACGGAACAACAGCGGGAAGTTTTCCTTGGCATATTTACGACATGAGCGTGCCGGTAATGCTATTTTTGAGGACGAAGAAACCGTCGCGCATTTCTGCTTAATTTCAAACCCTCTTAACGTCCACAGAGGGACAACAGTCTTAATTTCGAGTCAACCGTGTCTCCTCAATAGCCAAGCCCGTGTCGTAAATAAGGAACTTTCAATAGACCTGGCGCTCAGCCGGTACCCACATGCGAGAGGTACATGGGCCCGGAGGAAATTTCCCCTTCGTCGCCAAAATTCGGGAAACCTTCCCGCTCCGAGTGGCTCACCCCACCCTCGTTCTCGAAACGCGTGCTAAGGGCACAAGAACGGGGGTTGGTGGCACTCAGGGCATACGCTGATTGGAGTCTTGACTTTTTGACTTTAACCAATTAGCGTATCGTCTTGAGGTATGGAAGAGTGACCAGTCGAACTCCTCCATATAAAACCGAGTCACTTCGGCGTCGCGAAGAATAGTAAAAATACAGTCTACGTCGTCATACGAAAGTACAAACCATCGAATCGCAATCCATATCTATAAAATAGATCTCGTTCGTATAGATCTATCCGTCAACATTCGGACGCTTTATAGCACATCATTCGGTGCATCAAAACAATTGCAACGGACACTTTCGGTGCAATCAACAGCCGCGACACACGTAACACCATCAAATTCAATCAGTCGCCTAAAATTAATTTGGCCGGCGACAAGGCGCAATCGAGCTTACAATTCGCGCCAACAGTCAGACACGTTTTAGTCTTCTGTTCTCGTGAACTTGAAGGAGTGGTGGTATAAGCGGATTGGAGCGATTGTATATCTTAAGTTGGTAGCTATTGCTTCTTTCTTGAATATAAGAAATTCCAAAATCCTAATGTAATGTTTGGTTGGAAACAAATCATGGTGCATGAGCAGTAATTCGGAGGATTTTTGACTGCACTCTTTGTATGATTCCTATATTGGACTTACTGGCACATCCTCATAATTCAATACCGTAAGTCCATATTGGTCTAATAATTGTTTGGTACAGTAGAATTTTGTTGTCCAGTAGTAATTTAGATCGCCGAACAATAAGTCATGACATTTTCTTGAATTTTAGATCTATTTGTTCCGTTTTGGTTACAATATGTTGCTTCCAGTTGAGTTTTCTATCAAGATGTAGACCTACGTATTTTATTGTTGACTGTGCTGGGATTGTTAGATTGTTGAGTTTTATCGGAGGACATTGACCTTTTCTTAATGTGAATGTGATATGCGATGATTTAGTTTTATTTATTTTAATCCTCCACTTAATTATCCAGCCTTGAAATCTATATAAATATGATTGAATATCATAAAACATTTTCATGACTAGCCAAAATCACCGTATCGTCAGCGGAAGTACCTATTACTACATCAGTTGATCTTGGTAGGTCGTAGGTATATAGAATGGTATAGTCCTAGGACACTCCCCTGAGGAATACCTGCTCTGATAAGATAATTTTCAGAAGTTACCATGTTTACCCTGATTATGAATCGAATCTAGGAATATCGTTTTACAATATTTCTTTTTCTCTATGGACTTCTTCATTTCTTATATTATTTTTTGACACTGCTGAACTGTAGAATGTTGCTGTCTAAATCCAAATTGATGGTCAGGTATTATGTTTAGTAAAGGTTTTATTCTGTGAAGTAATAGTTTTTCTAGTAACTTTGAAATAACTGGTAGAAGACTTATTGGTCTTTATGAGCAAACATTGTTATGGTCCTTGCCTGGTTTCAAAATCATAATAATTTCAGCCGTTTTCAAAGACGTACGCCAGTAGTTTAGTCTTAGAATGGCGTTAAAAATATAGTTTAACATAACAATCCCTTTTTGTGGAAGTTACTTAAGCATAATTGGTTATATTAAATCAACTCCAGGAAATTTCGTGTTGGCCAGACTCTGTATTATGTTTCTTATTTCGCAGCGGGAGATAGCCTTAATAGTACCCACTTGATTGGTATTTACAGTGCCATTTGATAACGAACTTTCTATCTCATCATCAGGGTCTGAGCTATTGGGGGAAAAAAGGTTCGCGAAATACTCTGCGAAGAGACCAGACTTTTCCTTGTCACTTCTCGCCCATGGTCCTGGTGGGTTTGTTTGTTTTCGTATTGGAGGGTTTGGTTGAACAGGCTTTGTCGCTGATTTGACTACTCTCCATGTAGTGTTATCATATCGGCTTAGTTTATAGCTACGTAGTCCATGAACGAACTGTTTCTCAGCTCACTTAACTTGCGTTTGAGAAGGTTACTTAAATGGTTAAATATAGTTTTGTCCGTAGGAGAACGCTATCTATGCCACCTCGCCCTGGCTTTCCTCTTGTCTGCAATTAATTTTTTAATTTCAACTGCAATATTTTCTGTAGTTCTATTGCGTGTGGACTGTGGAGTAGCATCCTGGGCCGCTTGTTGCTTAACTGTTATTAGGTTTGTAGTAGCATATTCTATTTCTTCAGGCCTTTTTATCCTTATCTTCAGATTAATATTTTCGTTAATACTATTTCTATAAGCATCCCACTTGGTTTTTGAATTGTGTAGTTTAGGTTTAGTTTTTCTATCGGCAATTGTTGTACTTACTGTTGCTATAACTGGGGGTGATCCGAAGATAAGTCACAGTTCGATTCTACCTGCGTATAGGATTGAGAAATTCCATTAACAATAAAAAAGTCCAAAAGATCTGGAATTTTTTTAGAATCTGTGGGCCAATAAGCAGGAGATCCAGTAGAGAGGAATGAAAACCTTTTATCTTGCAGTAAAGGCGCTAGTTCTTTACTTTTGGCAGTGGATAACCTTGAGCCCCATAATCTATTTTTACTATTGTAATCTCCCCGTGCCATAAACTTGTGTCCAAGCGTGTTGAAATAGTCTTCAAAATCCTTCTTTCTTATACTATGTTTGGGTGGACAATAGACTGCAGAAATTACTATGTCATAAGGCATCTGAACTGATGTGGTTTGTAGATAATCTTTGGCAAATTCTGGTAACTCAAAATGGTCAATCGACTCTTTAATTAATATGGCAGTTCCAGCATTGTCTGGGTGGTTAGTGTAATAGAATTTGTAATACGGAATTTTAAAATAGATCTTATCTGTAAAATGTGTTTCACTAAATAATAGTAAATCTATAAGATTATTTTCAAGGAAGATTTTAATCTCTCCCTTATGTTGAGCAATGCCATTGGCATTCCAGAGGGCTATTCGTATAAGCTTAGTCATTTTTGGATACAATCAGCTTGGATGACATGTTTAGTATTATTCCATTTTGACTTACAATTTGACGGAATATGATTTTAAAATCAACAAGAAACTTATTAAGAATGGCACTAATATTTTCGTTGATATTAGTCGTATGAGTATCAAAATGATTATTAATGTTATTTCTTACTGTATTTGCATAGGTTTGTCTTGTATATGATGGTTTAGCTGGCGGTGTAGAAACTTGAGTCTTCAAAACAGGATTTGTTGTTGAACTTGGTCGTATAGTCGTTTCAATGGTGTTGTTCTTGTTTTGCCTCGATTTGATTTAATTTATGTATCATATCAGGAAAATTAACTCTGCAGTAGGTAATATAGGGGGGTTCTAACTCAGGTCCTCTGAGGGGGGGTGAGGTGCAGGGGGGTCTGCCGCGCGGGGGGAATGACGTCACGCGGGGAGGGGGGTCTGCCGCGCGGTGGGGGGTGACGTCACGCGGGGAGGGGGGTCTACCGCGCGGGGGATGACGTCACGCGGGGTGGGGGGTCAGCCCCATGACGTCACGCGGGGAGAGGGGCCCGGCGCGAACGATGGCCTCGTTGACCGCGGGGTGGGGGGTCCGACGCGAACGATGGATGAGGTGACCGCGGGGGCAGGGGTCCGACGCGAACGATGGCCTCGCTGACCGCGGGGAGGGGGGTCAGACACGACCGATGGATGAGGTGACCGCGGGGGCAGGGGTTTCCGCTCGAAGGACCAACGACGGCCCGCGGGGAAGGGGGGATTTTATCTTAGTTTGTTAAGTGGCGTACCGTGGGAAAAAATGGCGTACCGTGGGAAAAAATGGCGTGCCGTGGGAAAAAAGGCAAATGAAGATATTTATTAAATAATATTTTTCAATAATGATGATGAAATAATTTTTATTTTTTCATTACCATAAATCAATGTAGTACATACAAAAGTCGTTGAATTAAAATATTTAATTGAATCTGAATAAAAAGAGGTACAAATTACATAGACTGCACGTAAGTGCAATATTCAAGGACACGATCGACACAGTGTTAACGTGCCTTAACAGAGATGAAAGTCGTTTTTAAATACTAAATTCGTTCTTTAACGAGGTTGTGAAAATTATGATTTAGGAGATATGGGGGAAAAAGGTAATTTTAAGGTAAATGAAAATTTTTTTCAATATTGAAATTATTTTTTTATTTTTTTATGCCCATAATTCAATGCTGTACATGATAACAATAATAACATTACATGATATTGGCTATTTATTACAAGCTTCATAAAGAATATCATCTAAAGCGTATGCCAATAATTCGCAATCTACAAGCGATTCGCTATCAAACGTACCGCTCTCACATATCGCTTTCGCAGCATGGCATGCATCGGTGACATTGCAACGTTTTATAATATTTAAAAATAGTTGAAACTTATTATCGACAGTATGCGTATTTTCACATAACCAGTAGTACATATGTTCTATACAATTTTCCAGATTAAACATAAACAGCACTGTTGAAGGTTTTAAGCTTAAATACTTATCCAACAATGTCAACCGTAACATCCTCTCTGTATGCATCGTAGTAAGTTCTATTTTTAAGTCTTGAATCCACAACGGATGAGCAGTCGTTGTTGTTGGCGATTGTAGTAATCGTTCAATATCTGGACGTTGTCGAATGAACATTTTCCACGTTGCAAACGGTAATATTATGCGATGTCCATGATTATCACCAATAAGTAGATCTACACAAGAGACAGGCCCAACGCGTATTCCAATGTCTAAATATTTATAGTACGTCGGTGTTAACGCATATCTCCGTCCTAAGATGCGAATCACACGACGCGAGGACGATATAGGAGGAATACTATAAACGGAAATAAATATAAAGATTTGATAAATCGTGTACTTGGAAAAAAATATCAGTATAAAAAATCGAAACTTACCCATCTGATTGTGTATCGGAAGTTGGAGTTTCAGTATTTTGTATCGGAATGTAATAATTCATGGCTTTATTATTTTCCTTAGCGGTTAGCATCGTATCTACTTGTAGAAAATGCTGTTGATCAAAATCCTAATATCGCACAGCAACTGAAGCAGTTACATGCCGGAGGCCGCCTTTTAAATGATACGTATACCCCCTCTACACTTTCACACTTTCGATAGCAGCACCGCTTTGGTGGCGCGCTCTTCGCGCTATTTCGATGATAATACCGAATTCGATATTTGTTTATTCTGTGACGCGTTTTCACATAATTTAAAACAATATAGATATAACATTGTTTTTTTTATTACATATAAGATTCCAATGAATCTTTATGATGAATTAACCACCAATTACATATTTTAAATAAATTTTGTAAAGCGCAATTCTTTACATGTTTCTCGCAACACACATATTATTGTTAATATCTAATGTGTTCAAAGAACCAATATCTTCGTTCGAATCATTATCGAACCATTAGAGTACCACAATTGAACCACTATTGTACCAATATCGAACCACATTGAACCACTAGTGAACCACTAGTGAACCACTATTCAACCACTATTCAACCACTATTCAACCACTATTCAACCACTGTGGTACCACTATCGAACCACATTGAACCACTATTGAACCACTATTGAACCACTATTGAACCACGTTGAACCACTATTGAACCACTATTGAACCATGTTGAACCACTATCAAACCACATCGAACCACTATTGAACCACTATTGAACCACTATCGAACCACTATCGAAACACTATTGAACCACTGTGGTACCACGTTGAACCACTATCGAACCACATCGAACCACTATTGAACCACTGTGGTACCACTATCGAACCACATTGAACCACATTGAACCACTATTGAACCACTATCGAACCACATTGAACCACTATTGAACCACTGCTGTACCACTATCGAACCACTCGTATCGCTATCGGATCATTATCGAAAAACTTCATCAACAGGAAACATGTCTTAAAATCGAATAACATCGTAACGATTACGAGACGAGACGTTGCAAATTTTTGAAACCATATCCGAGGATCTCGAGTTAGCGATGAAATCATACAGAATCTTCGCGTCTATAGAAACGTGCCATAAAAATAATATCTGAGAAGACAGATACAATACCTAAAAAATAGCATCAGCTAAATTCAACACGAGACGCGACGTTGCAAATTTTTTGAAACCATATCCGAGGATCACCAGTTAGCGATGAAATCATACAGAATCTTCGCGTCTATAGAAAACGTGCCATAGAAATAATATCTGAGAAGACAGATACGATGCCTAAAAAATAGCATCAGCTAAATTCCACACGAGACGCGACGTTGTAAATTTTTTGAAACCATATCCGAGGATCACGAATCAGCGATGAAATCATACAGAATCTTCGCGTCTATAGAAAACGTGCCATAGAAATAATATCTGAGAAGACAGATACAATACCTAAAAAATAGCATCAGCTAAATTCAACACGAGACGCGACGTTGCAAATTTTGAAACCATATCGGAGGATCACGAGTCAGCGATCATATCATACAGAATCTTCGCGTGCATAGAAACGTGCCATAGAAGTAATATCTGAGAAGACAGATACGGTGCCTAACAAATAGCATCAGCTAAATTCAACACAATGTGATGAATGGACTCAAACATATATGTTATGGTAAAGTATATATCAAGAGGATGATGTGTGCTGTGTCAGTATAGTCGAATCGGAAGATCTTCGTGCATATTACAATGGAAGAACAACATATGGAAATCGAACGTAGTGTGTGGGCGCAATCAACCCTAGTAAATTCGAAGGAAGGGTACGACGCTTGGGAGCGGCAATGCAACGAGTGTCTCCAATCTTTGGAAGAATGTAGTCGAGCTAAACGTCCTCGATTGGCGATTGGGATGAGACAGTCACTAATCGCTCGAATCGCGCAGCTCATAGGTTTAAAAAATTCTTTAAGAAGACGTTTCGTACACGCGGGCGCTGGATATGGTGAGCGAGATAACGGATTGATTTGGCAGGAGATAGAAACGGCTTTCGAAAGTCGTATATCGACTGGCGCAATCATAAATGCTAAACATATGGAACCTCGACACTTCCTCGAAGATGCTAGTGACATAGTGCTCAATCACGTAAAGAGGGCGATCGAAAAACATTGTAGTATTAAGATTAATACGATATTCAATGGCGAATTTGTGGCAGGCGATAAACGTGCCAATAAAAGTATCAATACGAGAAACTGCGAACTCTTTCCAACGTCAGATCTTCGCGAGTGGTACGAGCAACGAGTAGTCGAGCCCACTTTAGCATCTTTGGAAGAATTTCAGGAACGCGATAGCGGATGGGCATTGTCACGCATTCTCAATTTAACAATTAACATCAACAAGTATAATCCCATGCGTGCGGGATGTGACATCAATCTGCCGCGAGAAATAATGTTGAAGAGAGCGGTCGTTAATGTGCGATCAACGGACAATGCATGTTTCGCATGGGCGGTGGTCGCCGCTCTATATCCAGCCGAAAAACATACTGATCGGGTAACTTCGTATCCTAATTACGCGTCGGTGTTGAAGGTCCAGAACATTGAGTTTCCGATGACGTTGAATCAAATTAACAAATTTGAACATATCAACGACATATCTGTGAACGTTTACACCATCGAGAGGAGGGCCGAAGAAGAAGAACTGGCAGTCCTTCCGATACGTCTCACACCCCGAAAGATGGACAAGCACGTTAATTTGCTGTACGTGCAAGATCCGCGAGATGACAAAGTAGGACATTTCGCGTGTATCAAGAATCTATCTAGGCTCGTGAGTTTGCAATTAAGCAAGAAGAAGGTCAAAAAGTATATCTGCGACCGGTATGTATACATATGCTTATGAGAACGGTGCGAGTGCCTTCGCGACCACGATATTGAAAATTTTCGGATTTTTGCAGATGTTTACATTATTTCTATTCGGAGAAGAAGTTGCAGACACATTCAGTAGACTGTGGGAAAATGAACGACTGCGCGATCGTATTACCGAACGAGGACGACAAATGGTTAAGTTTCGGCAATTACTGTAGGAAAGAGCGACTCCCGTTTGTCGTATACGCCGATCTGGAATGCATCCTGCAGAAGACAGAGAAGGATGAAAAAGAAGAGGAGGAAGAGGAGGAGGAGAAGGAGCAAGAGGAGTACTCGAAAGCAAAGATTTACGCGTATCAGCAGCACAAGGTATTTAGTATCGGATACTACGTGCACTGCTCGTACGACCAGTCATTATCCATGTATCGATATCGTCGCGATAGTGATTGCGTCTCGTGGTTCGTCAAAGAACTGGAACAATTAGCGTGTCGCGTAAAGGCTATCCTATCCGATAACGTAACCATGGAGCAATTGACGAAAGAACAGTGGAATGCATTTCGTCGTGCAACGCACTGCCACGTATGCGAAAAACCGTTCGCTCAAGACGACAAACGGGTACACGATCATTGCCATCTGACTGGACGATACAGAGGTCCCGCGCATTCAAATTGCAATCTAAATTACAAAGAGTCGCATTGCATTCCCGTAATTTTTCACAATTTAAGCGGTTATGATGCGCATTTTATTATCAGGGAAATAGCTAATACATTTGCAGGTAGCATCGATTTATTACCGATAACAAAAGAACGATATATCTCGTTCACGAAAAAAGTTAAATCTACGGAAGATGTGCATAAAATATGTATGAAATTGCGATTCATCGATTCATATAAGTTTCTCAATACCAGCTTGGACAGATTGGCATCCTTCCTA
>JAOPTO010001219.1:0-101083 GCA_033822845.1 Tetrapedia diversipes
AATTATATTAACTAAATTAAATTGGATTGATTTCTTATAAATCGAAATTATAATATAGTTGAATTTTAATGTTTGAAGCTTAAACAGTAAAAAATTACACAAATTGAAAAGGTAATGAAAGCTAAACGCTGTTAATCAAGTCATTCAACCGAATCAACATCGTTGTTTCAAATCAAGACTGCAGAGCCTCTCATCGACCATCCAATTTGAATATCGGAGCCTATTGGAATTAATTAAATTAATTAAATTGAATTGATTTCTTATAAATCAAAATTAAAATCTAATTGGATTTCAGTATCCAAAGCTGAAACAGTAAAAAAATTACACGTATTGAAAAAATAATAAAAGCTGATCGTTGTCAATCGAGTTAATCGTTGTTCCACAAGACTGCAGAGTTTCACATCGACAACCCGAAATCAAAACCTAACCGCACCTATCGATCGTTTCTTACCACAAAAATGAAAGCTACAAACAGAAAAAAAGAGGAAAGGTATCATAGAAAAGTATCAAACGATATTGTTCCTCTCGTTCTTCGATTCAATCAAATAAGGTATTCAATCAAGTAATAATATTTCAATAAAATAAGGTTACCCAATCGAATAAAACAAACGTACGAGATAACCCAGCGTCGTTCGTGCTCGGTCGAGTCTCAGAATCCGCTGCAGAGACACGCGCGGATCAGCATCAGCGTTCAGCGTTTCCGAGAGTGGAAGAGGATCGTTTTCGCCATGGCTGAGGCGGCGCGATCGTATTGCCGATTGATTCCGCCCAGTCTGCGGAATAAGAGTAAAAAACCGGCCAAGGAAATCTGCCCTGTGGCACCAACTCGTTCGTTTCGCAGCTAAAGAACGGCTGGCCGTATAGCGATCTCATCGATTTTTTTTTTCCACGCGCGCCTCGTCGCATAAGCGAATTCCAGCGCGGCGATGCGCTCGCGTTCGTTTCCGATTCGGGGATTCGTCGTCGATCCCGTCGTTCCCCCGCCCCCTCCCCCGTCGATGTGTTGCATCTTTGAAAGACGAGGCAGGAGAGACAGCAAGATCGACGTCATTTGATACGCTACAGACCGAGAGATGCGCTTATGCAACGGAGTTCGGACCGTGGTTATGGTTTCTCTCGTGCGTACCTCGCGGCTGATTCGCGGCGACACGTGCTCTGGGATCCTTCAGACGTCCCTGGGGAAGGACACGAAGGTTTCGCGAAAGGGGGGAAGGGGGATTGTTGTTTGACACTAGAATTATTGACGATTACAGTGTACTTATTTGTATGGAAGAGATAAAATTGAAAATTACATGAGAAAAAACTAAATGTATAGAAGGCAATTCTTTATTTGTACCTTCTGCAGAAAATCATAGGAAATTTTGGAAACTTTACCACAGTCAATTGGTCGTTTTGACTGCTCTGGTAGTTCCAGTAGAGTAATGCACACTTAACATTAGAACTATCAACAATTAAAGTGTCCTTATTTGCAAGAAGAGATAAAATTGAAAATTACATGAGAAAAAACTAAATGTAGAGAAGGCAATTCTTTATTTGTACCTTCTGCAGAAAATCATAGGAAATTTTGGAAACTTTACCACAGTCAATTGGTCATTTTGACTGCTCTGGTAGTTCCAGTAGAATAGTGCACACTTAACACTAGAACTACCGATAATTAAAGTGTACTTATTTACATGGAAGAGATCAAATTGAAAATTACATGGAAAGATATCGAATACGTAGAAAACAAATCTTTATTTATACTTTCTGCAGAAAATCATAGGAAATTTTGGAAGCTTTACAATAGTGAATTTATAAAGTTACTATGAATAATCACCAATTGGTCATTTTGACTGCTCTACTAGTTCTAGTGTTAAATGTACATTTAATGCTAGAACTATCGACAATTAAAGAGTCCTTATTTGCAAGAAGAGATAAAATTGAAAATTACATGAGAAAAAACTAAATGTAGAGAAGGCAATTCTTTATTTGTAGCTTCTGCAGAAAATCATAGGAAATTTTGGAAGCTTTACCATGGTGAACTTATAAGGTTGCTATGAATAATCACCAATTGGTCATTTTGACTGCTCTGCTAATTCTAATGGTAATACACATTTAACACTAGAACTGTCGACAATTTAATTTTGGAATCTTATCTACCTGAACTCATTTCTGATATTTTTTATGTCGTCTTTCGGTTGCTGTGCGATACAGTTTGGAAAGTTTTCAGGAAGAATTTTTAATTAAAAAAAAAAAAGAAACTAAATCATTGACGAAAATTATTTAGGTGTTTGAAGTTGGTACCATTTTTGTGTTTCTCAGTTTTTCTACCGATTTCAACTTTTAACCGCCTAACGATCTGGATTAAATCAAAACCCAGTTTCTTTGTTTTATTTTATTGGTACCAAAGAAAAAAAGAAACATTCACGAGATCACGATTTCTTAATCGTTTCACATATTTTCTTGTGGCACCAGCTTTTGTTTGTTCACCCGGGTTAGAGAGGAGAGAGGAAGGTGCTCACGGAAACGCATTCGAACGAAAGTTTGTCCAGGAAATCGTACGCGTTCAGTGACCCCGGTTGCAAACGACCACTGACTTGCATCCCAAATGGCCATAAAGAACTCCGAATTTTCAATCCTTCTCTTTTGCCTCCCTTTCTCTCTTTCACCACCGCCACGGAACGCTTTTACATGTCCACGCAGAACAGCTCCGCTTAACATTCAAACCCTTCACCGATTCCGCTTTAAATTACCAACATCCACTTTCCAAAAATTCCGTCGACACTTCTGTTCCGATTCTAACCCCGTCACGTCGAACAGAGAGGAAGCATCATTTGATTTGTTAGTTTCAGTAAAAATTGGTATGGTTTTCGTATCATTTTAATGTTTTCGCAATGATTTACAGACATTTCTTGTACTATTTACAGACATTTCTATTTCTAATATACATATCCTAAGAAATAGGTATACATCATACAGAATTCGAAACTGTAGAACTGAGAGGGAAATAAATTAGTGTATACTCGTATCAGTCCATCGATAAAAGTCAATAAAAATAATTAGAAATAACAGTAATTATTTTTGCAAATTTTACTCATGAAGTCCGAAAGTCTCGTAGACCTATAGTGTTAAATTAATGATAAACAAACTACGAATCGAAAATTTTAAGAAATATTCGAAAAGAAAGGAAAGATGGAATCTGCAATAGAATATTCGAATAGATTTATTAAATAAGTATTTAAAAAACGAGAAGTTTTCAGAAGGCACTTCCCGGTAAAAATATTTCCTAATACGATGCGAGGGCAAAAAATATTCGATTAAAATTATTTCCTCTAAATCAGTTATTAAATAACAAAAAGATTATTCCAAAAGAGCGACAAAAGGTACAGTTTCTACAAAAGTGTGCGTGTTGTCCGTGTCTGATACCAAATTTAAACCGAACTTCATTTTTTCCTTCGAAACTGAAATACATGCACGCAATCTTCCAAACTCATCTTTTATTTAGTAAGGTAGCGCGTACGTATAAATTTGATTTTATAAAAAAAAAGAAAAACCCAAGACGAATTAATTCTGCGGCTGACAGTCAGCCAAGACCAGTTCAGGTTCAAATAAATAGAACGGTTTCCCGTGAAACTGCTCGTTTCGCAGAACATTCCGTCGATTTCGAAAACGGGATTATCGACGAGCAGAGAGAGCAACGAGCAAAATTTAGTCATCGATAACGAAAGGAATGACTGTGCACGCGACGGGCGGGCAGAAGTTCGGGGAATCTTTCGAGAGGATTTCTCAGTTTCCAGAAAATCGACGATACCGCCGCCTGCGTCACGGTAACGGGCGTTCAGATAACAATTTTGCGGATGTAAGCTCGCGTGCATCCTTCCGCGAGGAAAACTATTAGCTTCCCGGCTATCTGGCTGCGCGATCGTACGGTTAACGAGCCGATCCAGCCGCGAAATACAAATAAACCAGCCCAGTCACGATCCTCCTCCGACCGTTTTTCCATAGGGTTTCCGTTTTAAATCCCCGCCGCGTTAGAACGTTGCCTCGTTCGGCGCTCTAATTGGTCGGAAGTTGAAAAAGATTACCGCGTGTTGTCGGAAAAAGAAAAATATCGAGAGCCCTCGGGTAGGAGAGACGCGAAGCTGGCTTTTAATTTTTGTATCGATCACAAGCATGCTTCTATTGTAGATTTAAGGTTGAAGTTCGTCGTAAAAAAGTAGAAATCGTGAAAATTAGATCGAACTTCTCTCACTTGCAAACAGAAAATACAGAAACGTTGCAAATGTTTCCGCAAAACTTGCAATTAAATCTGAAACTAAACAAATATATATATTTATTTTACTAATATGTACAACATATTAAATTGTAAATTTATATACAATATATTTAATTATAAATTTATTGTATATGTATAAAATACCAAATCTTTAAGAAAAAGAAACGAGACAAAGGAGTACATAAAGAGTTTCACTGAGTTTCTCATGAAAAAGTGAAAATCATGAAAATTAGATCGAACTTCTCTCGCTTGCGCAGGAAAAGTAAAAAATACAGAAAGGTTGCAAATGTTTCCGCAAAACTTGCAATTAGATTTGGAACTAAACAGATATATATATTTATTTTACTAATATATACAATATATTTAATTGTAAATTTTTTTGTATATGTATAAAATACCAAATCTTTAAGAAAAGAAAAAACGAGACAAAAGAGTAGATAAAGAGTTTCGCAAAGTTGCTCGCGAAAAAGTTACGGTTATACGATAGAATCGAAGAATCGTTTGTAAAAGGGAAGAGGAAGAGGAAGCGGGAACCCGTCGGAAGCAGGGTCCTCCGCGTCTCGAGAGAAACCGGAAGCCGGTGTACCGTGAACCGATCCGCGATCCGAGGAGCGGTTCGAACGCGAGAGGAGAAGGAGCAGCTCTCGCATGAGCGCGAAGAATTATTACATCTTCGCGGTCTGCTGCACGAGGTTGCGCGTTTAGTCATGCCACGTCCGAAAATGGCCTCTTGGGACGAACGAAGAGAGAGAGAGAGAGAGGAGAACGACGGATGGAGGGGAAGGTGGGAAGGGGAAGGAAAGAGAGGATCGACGACGCAGAGCATAACAGGAAACGGCACACCGGCTGTACGACCAAATTATCGAGATTTCCTTCTGCAAGCCACCGAGGAATGGGACAATTTCAGTTGCTCGCTATTTACGAGCGAAGATTGTGCACAGCCGAGTCTAATGGCCGCGCACACGTCCCTGATTTGGATGCCCTTGTTTTAGCCATGGTGAACGCGGTCGAAGGGTTCGCTAGAACAGAGAATATTAATTTTTATTCATTCGTTTGCTCGTCGAACGGACAACACATACCCAATTTTTATGCAACAGCAGCGAAAAAAGGCACCTTTTAATTTCAAGGAATTTTTAGTTCGATGAGATTTATTTTGTTGAAATTAAATAGAATTGAAATGTTTGCTGAATTTTACGCGAAATATCGTTAGAGTGTTTCATTTTTTTTGGAAATTCAACATTTGTCGCATGTATCATTTAAGATTGTAAGTGAAAGTTGAAAATGCACATGAAAATTTGATTTTCTTCTCTTACAAAGTACAATTTTTAATAAATTCAACAGCAATTCAATACTAACTAATAACAAAAGTAATCGATCAAGAATCAATGGCAGAGGGAAGAATGGGAGACCTCTCCATTCGATTTGCCTAAGTGTTAAGTAGAAGTTTAACCCTTTGCACTCGAAAGGTGACCGTTAGTCGTTTAATGATACTAACTTCAAAAATTTTCAAATTCGAAATATTTACTATGATTCACGTATATATTAAACTTCATTTAGTTTAATTAAGTCGTACATTAAAATTTACATATATGACTGTTTAACGTCCGGGTCTGAACTAACGTCTGAAAATTTGCGAAACTATCATATGCTAGGATTACGATTCCCCATGAGAGGGGACAGCCGAATGCAAAGGGTTAACCTTTGCACTCGAGAGGTGACCGTTAGTCCTTTAATCATACTAACTTCAAAAATTTTCAAATTCGAAATATTTACTATGATTCACGTATATTAAACTTCATTTAGTTTAATTAAGTCGTATATTAAAATTTACATATACGACTATTTAACGTCCGGGTCTGAACTAACGTCTGAAAATTTGCGAAACTATCACATGCTAGGATTACGATGTCCCATGAGAGGGGACAGCCTAGTGCAAAGGGTTAACCCTTTACACTCGAGAGGTGATTGTTATTCGTCTAAGGATACTAACTTCAAAAATTTTCAAATTCAAAATATTTACTATGATTCACGTATATTAAACTTCATTTAGTTTAGTTAAGTCGTACATTAAAAATTACATATATGACTGTTTAACGTCCGGGTCTGAACTAACGTCTGAAAATTTGCAAAACTATCATATGCTAGGATTACAATGTCCCACGAGAGGGGACAGCCGAGAGCAAAGGGTTAATATGCTCCTCGTTTGACATGATTAACCCTTTGCGGACGGAGCAGTAAAGAAAATAGTTACGTCGCGCATTTGTGTTATAAAAACTAAAGCTGTATTTAAATAAGTTTTTCATAAAATCTAACCAAATCATAAACAAACAAATTTAGGCCAACTTGACTTCTTAGGCTAGTATACCCATGCAAATCTTATACGTGTCGTTTACGACAGACAAACGCCAGCCGCAGCGCGAAAGTTGGGCGGATATATCCGACACTCGTCCGCAAAGGATCAGAATTTAGAATTTCGCTTTTTTATCCCCTCACGATACTTAGCTTTATTTTTATATGAATTTTCAAAACGAGTTGAGATGCAAAAATTTTATGTTTGAAATTTATATTAAAGGCCAAATTTATATTATATTCATATAATTTAAATTTAAAAAATCTCATAGCCTTTGACGCGGTGTAATTTTTACTAACTATCCAAAAGGTCAAAGTAAAATATAGGATACAATACCGTGAGTTATATAAACCATGGTTGATAGACCATTCGCGTTAATTTTCTCAACGACGAGATTCCCCAGTAAACAGAGGGAAGTTTGTTTTCCTTCGCGTGGAAAATAGTCGTTCGACGGCACTGAGAGTACCGATCGCGATCTTGTTGCCCGGCTACGTTACCCGTTCGTCCAGCTAACGCGGCGCCTCCGTCGATTAGACGCAGCATCTGCGCGGCCTTCTCTTGCCCACCTGTGTACACGAACGTACCACATTATCTTCCGCCGCGAAAGAACACGCCTTTGTCATCCGCTCGACAAACTCGTGGAGTCGCTCGCTATATCTTCGACTTGTATCTTTTTTTCCTCCGCTGCGGCCAGCCGGAATATTCCGTTTCCTCTCCTGGCTCGACTCGTCTCGAGCCACCGTTCTTCTTCTCGTTCCTACGGCGTTTCTAATTTATCGCGTAACGCTTTTCGTTTCCACCGCGAGGTACCCGATCGACGGAACTTAACCGAACGGAGATTAATCGTTTGCGTAGCACGAGCCGTTTTCGCGCTCTTCCGATTTCCTGTCGAGGAAACTCCGTTCGACCGAAATATTTGGCCGATCCAGGCAAGTGAGGGTGCGCTCACATAATATATAACAATATATATATAATATATAAAAATATATGTAATATATAATAATATATATAATATATATAATAGCTAATAATAAATATAATATATAAAAATATATGTAATATATAATAGTATTACATAAAATAATAAATTACAATTTAAAAGTATGAAAAATTTGAAGAACAAATAAGGTAGAACAAATTTATATATATATTTGATATATAATAATATATATAATATCTAATAATATATAATAATATTACATAAAATGATAAGTTACAAATTAAAAATATAAAAAATTTAAAGAACAAATTTATAAGGTTGCTATGAATAATTACCAATTGGTCATTTTGGCTATTGTGATAGTTCGAATGTTAAACGCTACCCTACCGTATCCCTTGAAGATTAATGAAAATTTCCAAAAACGCATGACCATCCTTTCGTTCGCAACGTTCGCGAAAGCCTTCGAGAAATCGATACCGCAAGGCAGAATCATCGAATATTCGATTCCAGGCTGAAAAGGAAGTCACATTTCCGAGAATCGCGCGAATTGGCCGATGGTAATGGAAAAAATTCCATCCGTCCTGTCCGTTGGACTTTATCGCCGCTGCTCGTGCCGATATCGAATCCGTAGATCGAAATCTGCGCGCGGATGAAGCAGCCAGCAGATCGAGATGTGTTGGATTCGCGTCGCTTTGATAACGCTCGGCAAACCTCGATCTTCTGCTGAACGAGACGTTGGCGATAATACCATCGCGTGAAATCTTTCGCTTAATTTAATTTAAACGCGTTCGTTAACACTATTCCTACCACGACCGGTCAAATGACCGTTTTTAAAATTTCGATTAGAATTTCATAGATACAACATAATTGAATTACCTTCAAACTTTAGACTTTTCCTCAAATATACGTATAATCCATTTTTCAATATTCACTTCTTTTTTCGTTGTTTACTTTCTGAGAAAAAATTTGTAGTCTGTCTTACATGGGAATGTCGCAGTAGGAATAGGTATACGTGAAGTGTCGGTAGGAAGTGTCGGCAGAGGAATAATTTTACGTTTGACCTAAAATCGGCCCTTAATAGGGTAGAGTGTGAGAGAAAGAAGAGCTGGTGAACACAAGGTTCACAAAGCACATCGAAAATTTTATTAAACACGTGGAGATAAAGAGAAGCAGAAAGCAGATCGCAGATGTGTAAATACAGCCACGTCGAAGATCTTCTGAGAACTCAAAGGTGTTTGAATTTAAGTTTGAGGCGAGCTCAAAGCGAGTTCGAGGTCAACTTAGGTTTTTTGATCGAGAAATGAGACACTTTTGATGAAATGAAATTAATTTTATTGTGTGACACACAGTGTTTTGTATACTATTGGATATTATTGATACATTGAGAAACACAGGATGTCAGAAAACGTAAATTATTTTGGTTAGCCCACACAGGTGTCTAAATTAAAGGACTATAGTAGTACTTCTTTTTCGTGTGTCTAAATTAAAGGATTATAGTAGTACTTTCTGAGGTGTCTAAATTAAACAACTATAGTAATCCCTTTTCAGGTGTCCCAATTAAAGGACTATAGTAGTATCCTTGGAGGTATCTAAATCAAAGGACTATAGTAGTATTTTCTCGGATGTCCCAATTGAAGGACTATAGTAGTACTTTCTGAAGTGTCTAAATTAAAGATTTATAGTAATACTGTCACAAGTGCCTGATTTAAAGGACTATAATAGTACTTTCTCAGGTGTCCAAAATAAACAACTATAGTAGTACTTTAATCCCGCTCCTTAAAATCACTTCATTCTCAAATCTCATAAATTTAAATTAGAATAAGAAAAAAAAAAATTCAAGAAAAAAGTGAATTTCCTAAGGAAAATGGTAAAAACCAGTTGATTCGATTTTTCAACGTTTCTTCTCGAGAAGTCTCGATCCGCGGATTCCTTCGATCTCGATCGAAGATTCAGCCCGATCGAACACGTAAGCACGTTCTGTGACACTTGTGGCTTTTATCACCGCCGCTATCGAAGCTTAGATAACATTAACTTGCGAGCTGTGTTCAGCTCGTCACGCGCGGTTTATCGCCGCTCGCGATTACCCGACAGCCTCGCGCGATTCATCATCTTCCGGTAGCCGGTTTACATTGTTTCTCCCGACGTAATTGATAAACTACCGCATTATGCCGAGCCAGAGGCCGTATTGAATTAATCGAATTTTAAACAAGCTGTTTATTAATCGACTAAAGTTGCGAGCCAGGCTGGCGGCCAAGCCACCGATGGTTAATTATGAATTTTCATCTAACCACCATAATGGCGGTTCACACGGGGCAGGGGGGAGAGGGGATGATTAACGAGATCGAGATTCTAGGATCGTTTTCCCGGAGAAAGAGAGAGAGAGAGGAAATTTTCTGTGGTAAAATTCTTTTCTTGCGGTTGTAATTCGATTCTCTAACCGGGAAGAATAATCTAAAGGTGCTTAAGCTAGAAATTATAGTAATTGGAGCTGTACATTTTCTGAGATTACTTTGGTCGATTTTATGTTAATACTTGCGGCGGATAAATCTCGTATTAAAACGGTTTCATGATCCCTGTTTAAATATGGCGAATAATCGCGTAAACTTTGCTTTTAGTGTTACTTATTTTGCCTAGAAGTATATTTACATTTTCAACCCTTTGCACTCGAGCGGTCCTGCTATGGCGCCTGGGAGGGTTCATGCGTCCAAAGTACAATATTTAATAAATTTTGTTGTATTCAATGCAAAAATAAATAAATTGGTGAAACTTTATTATTTGAATACGTTTGTCTCAGAATAAAATAATTGTAAGGTACCTGTAAAATGTTTCCCTAAAATGATTAAAATACAAAATACATTTGGATGCCGCATACATTGAGGCGCTCGAAGCGAAGGGGTTAAATTCGAGTACAGAGTGTAGATCGGTAAAAATCACACACACACACACGCATGCACTGTACTCTCACACGATCATCCAAGAAGAAAGTTAAACACGATTCAGAAAATAATGCCGGGGGAAAAGGAAAGTGCGTGCGGGTGCGTATCACTTAGTGCGCATGCGCCAGTCGTTTTTCCTGCAGGGAACCCGTTTCCCGATTTTCAGGAACGCGGTTCCCCGCCAATAAGAAGGGTCAACGGTGAAAGGCGATAAGACAAAAGCCGGTTAAAAGAAAGGCGAACCGATTTGCATGAGCAAATTCCCTATGCCCCGGCGCGCGCTTTTATTGTTACTAGCCTGGGGGGCCGTTAACGAGGGATTAATGTGGGTTCTTTTTTTCTTCGACAATAAGAAACCGGGAACAATAACAAACGATCGATCGCTTGTATCGTTAATTATCCGAGATGTTGAGGAGATCTAATAAGCGGTTCGAACAATCAAAGTCCCTAGGCCGGTATCGAGTTAGGAAATCTTGCCGATGAACGCGGGGAGAGGCCATTATCGCCGAGCCGCCTAACAGGAAACGTTCTCTGAAAGACCCTCCGTCTATAGGAACAAACTTCCTCGCGTTTTACATACGGCTGTAAGGAGGGAGGGCGAGGGGGAGGGAGGAGAGAAAAAAGGAAGAGTCGTAACCGTATTCTTTAGAGATATAATGAGGTTTTATGAATTCCGGAGACCATGGAGTAGCTTTTCATAGTGGTCCATGCGGAGGAGTGTGTAGAAGATCGGATGTTTTTAGGGGAATTCCGATTTTTAGACCACCATGGAATTTTATTACAGCTACATACGTGTTACACGTAGACACCGTAACGTGGTTGTTTCTATTATTTTCCTAAGTGATAGAAAATCGATTGAAATATTATTTTTTTTTTTTCTTCACACTCTTGTGGCTTTTCTGGCTGTATGACAGGCTCTTTACCAAATCCTGTTGGAGGACCTTTCTGATTATTGAAGTATTTTTAATATGAGTAGTTATGGGTGTAATCCTATCTCCTATTAGGTTTTGTAGGAATTTTTTTAATGTAATGCCTGTTGTGAATATAACAATAGAATTATTATTATTATTATTATTTATAAAAGGACCGAAGCCCTTTTGTATAGTATGTATACAAAGAAAAAAAAATTAATATAATTGGACACTAACGATTGTTCCGGCTATTACACACATGTTGTGTGTTAATAATGAGTGGCCATTATGGTGTTAATGAATAAGCGCACAGTTGCTTGAAAATTACTCCACGATCGATGTCCTCCCCATATTGAGAAACTTTTTTCTAAGCAGCTTTAACAGTAGACGATTCTAGTATCATAAATATGGACCACACTTGGGTAAATCCTGAGCACTTGGTCGTTGGTAACGCGTTGCCGGCTCGCCCTGCACAATGGTCCCAGGCCGACCGGAAGCGAGCCGCCTCTCTCCCACGTGCGCGCGATGCAGCCTCCAGAGCGCACCTCAGCGTGTGCACGATCCGCAGAAAGATGAGTTTGTGCTAGGTCGAACAGACAGTTTTTGCACGCCTTTTTTTTTTCGTGTTCCTCCCTGCTACACGCGGAGGAGCTCTGCATTATTTCACGGTGAGAACACGGTGTTCGGACTCGGTTTTAACTCCTCCGGCGTAGAAAGCTGTTTGCATTGCGGTATGGAAATGGGGGAAACAGCGGATGGGCGGGGGAGGGGTTGGTGGAGCTGATTGTTCGCTGATCAGCATTTTCTACAGCGAGCTATTTAGTTGCGTAACAGTTTTTGAACGTATTCGTATTCGCTGGCTACAGTATCGCGTGCTGAAGCAAAACTTCTTAACCCTTTGGCACTCGTTTGTCAGTTTTTATCACAGTGACTCCTGTAGCACTCGACATTTTTAACGCTAGATTTATGGATACTTCTTGTGCACCTTTTTCTAATATACATATGTTAGATAATATTAGATTATATTAGATTGATATACATATATTTAATATACTATTTACCCGAGAATACTATTGACCTGAGAAATAGATACACATCGTATTGAATTTGAAACTTGAAAACAGTTGAACGGGAAATAGATTAGGGTATACTCGTATCAGTCCATCAATAAAAGTGAACAAAAATTATCAGGTATAATAGTAATTGTTTTTGCAAATTTTGTTCCGGTCAAATTAATATACCTTCGGCAGCAACAGGACAGCTCCTTCGCTAATAAAACAGGCTTATTCGCTTTGAAATTAACGTTACATTGAAGTGAGCTTGTTCATACCATATTCTTTGTCCAGAATTTTATATTAATATTTAATATTGTCTTAAAATTTAGCGATACCCGAGAGTTAAATTCCATTTGTCTAAAGATTAACTTTATTTGTCCAGAGTTTAATTTCATTTGCCAAAAGTTTAACTTAATAATAAAACGCACATTTTTACGTGTGAAAATATATAAAACATATTTTTTAATTCTTCATTTTATTTATTCTACACTTTATAATAAAAATACATAATTCAGGTATTTTTTTTATTCCTACCTTGAAATAATTAGGGTGCGTCTTATAATCGATGTAATACGGTATATACCGTTGTCCTTCGACGATTCAACGGTTCTCGAAGACTCCCAAGGAAGGCGTATCCTTCTGTGCAACGTTCACTCAGTTCCTCTCGAGGACCTCGTCGGACGAATCTAAACGTCGCCGTTGTCGGCCAACAGACAGAACCGGTCGTCGTTCCCCGTTGACACCTCGCCGTCTTGCATCGAGAAACACGCAGGACAACGCTGCGCGACAACGCAAAAGTCGGTGCGTGGCCTTTTGTCCTCGCAGCGTGTGTGCGTACACGCATGCGACCTCAGCCCGTGTTGCGTTGCATCACGTTGGGAGGCTGGCTGCATCACACACGTGGGAGACAGGTAGCTCGCTTCCGGTCGCCGGGACCATTATACGGGACGCACGAAATGAGCAGACCCACCACATGATACCTTTGAGATTCCTCTTGCCTGTACATGTGTGTTGCGTGTACGTGCGTGTGTGTATGTCACGCGTGTACGGATGCGCGTACAGTAACGGATGTAAGTTTGAGACGAGCATCTACACCGGTGTTTCCCAATGTGGGGCCCACGATTCACAGGGGGGCAATTCGAAAATGGACTCTATATATGTTTTGAAAATTTACTTACCGTGTTTTGTTAACAATTTCATAGTGATTTCTTCCTAGAACCTATCATTTATGTTTCTTAAATGAACAAATCAATTTTTTAATCTTAAAAATTATGTATGTTACATAGGGTGGGGGACATAAAAATTTTAGAAAGGTTAAGGTGAGGCATGGCACAGAAAAGGTTGGGAAACACTGATCTATCTATCTATTACATCGATTATAAGACGCACCCTAAATATTTCAAGATAGAAATAAAAAAAATACCTAAATTAACCGTTTGAGTGCGAAAGAATTTTCTTGTGTATATACTAAAAGTGCAGGATTAGATGCGTAGTTATTTTTTTTTTGGAAATAATAAAAACGGCAATAACTAACTGAAATTATTATATGAATAACAATTTTCAGCAAACAAAACTTTTGGATTTATCTTTTCCTACCACAGTCATTTTCAGATAAATTAGATTCTGACACGGTGATATTTTTATTACCAGTATAACATTTATCTTAAAAAAATAAAAATAATTTTTAATTTTTATATTATGGTAAACCATAATTCAATAATATTAATAAAAACCGAAATCAATATGAACACAACTGATCTTAATTAATGCGAAAATTATAATATCAAACAGCAGCGTTATCGCGCTTCTCCACACTCAAACGGTGAAGTATTTTTATTATAAATTGTAGAATGAACAAAAATATGTATATACTTAAAGAATTAAAAAATATATTTTATTTATATATTTTATATATTTTTAACGTAAAAATGTGCGTCTTATATTCGATGTAACACGGTATCACCCTTTCACGGTTTAATACAGCAGAGATTCGAGCAAGCCATCGTCAATTACAGTAGCGTAAGTTTCCTTTGAAGTAAATTTCAAACAGAACACCTAAAACACTAGGAAGTTATTGGTGTTAAAATTTTAAAAATTTTAAAAAGGGTTAAACTTTCGTTCGCTGCTGTACGCGCACTCGTGTAAGTACGCGTCTCGGTGGATCGTGTGATTCGCAGCTTCCTTCCGACGAAGCCACGCGAGACATTCTTGCCGGCTCGAGGTTTCATCCTGGATCAGCAGAATCGACGATCCTTGGATCGATTTCTCTGAACCTCCGCTGGAAATCTGAGAAACGTTATCCTCCGCCTGAATTTTCTACCGACCTCCTTCAACCCTTTTGCTTTGGCAATTATTCGAGACAAGCAGAGCTGATTTTGCGTTGATATTTAGAATCTGAGTCGTAATTTTTTTTCAAGGAACGAGTGTTTATTAGGACCCGAAAAAATTATTAGCTTTACGATTCCTTATTTTATTTATTTATTTATTATACGAGTAATGATCCATTAATATACAAAGAAATTACAACGGTAACTAGTAATTTTCGATGCAATCTGCGAATCCTTTTCAACCTAGTTTCGCTTAATTAGAATTTTTATTTCCTTGCTCGATTTAATCATTACTTTTCTCAAGTTAGCTCTATGTGATTTCAAATCTCTAACGTTTTAACCACTTGCGCTCCCTATCACCAATTAATTTATGCAATCGAACTCCAAACCAAGCAATCCCCCGTCCCCCTCAAATGGAACAGCAAATCTCATCTTCCATCGAAGATTGTCAAAAATGTTCGAAACTTGTGCTCGAAGTTGGTGTTAGAGCAAGAATAAGACGATCGATCCATTGGACGCGAGGCGTCTAGGGAAGTTTCTTCGAGTTCCCCCTGCAGCTGTGGTGCGTAATAGAATTAAGGAAATTCGGCGAACGAGAGGATCTCGAGGAAACCTGCATAACGCTGGTGTACCTGTGCCAAGGGAGCCGTTCATGCGAGTGGATGCACGGGAAACCATACGGGAGAAAGCAGTGCATACCATCTGTCCGAAATACTTCCGTCACGAAACTATTCAGGCTCCGTACACCATGCATCTCCTTGCAATTTCCGTTGAATGTGAACATCTTCGATATTCGATATCTACAGTCTCCAACGATTAATCTGAACCCTAACCCGAACCAAACCCAACCATTTCCCTTTTATTTATTTATTTACTTATTTATTTATTTATTTATTTTCTTACTTACTTATTTATTTATTTATTTACTTATTTATTTACTTATTTATTAACTTATTTATTTACTTATTTATTAACTTATATTTACTTATTTATTTATTTAATTCGGTTGGTCAGGACTGTACAATTTAATGTAAATTCATCGAAAATCTCATTTTGAGAAATTCAAGAAGGGGTTACCAATATTAAAGCAAGAGTTTCGATATGCTTGTCTGAATATCACATTTTGGAAACGACGAAGAATACCTTCCGTCATCCATTTTCAAGTTGAAAAGATATTCCCCTCTCTTAAGACTGAGTCGAAGCAATAAGAAATGAAGGGAAGAAAGATCATGTTTTAATTCGATATCCAACAGCATACACCTGAAAGTTTTTAAGAACATCGTATAAAACGCGCTCAACGTTTTTTTCCTAAAGGAAGACAGTCATCGAAGAGAATTTCGAATGGAAAGAAGAGATTCCCTTGAGACTGAGTCGAAGCAATAAGAAGTCAAGGGAAAAAAATCATGTTTCAATTCGATATCCAACAGTATACACCTGAAAGTTTTTAAGAACATCGTATAAAACGCGATCAACGTTTTTTTCCTAAAGGAAGACAGTCATCGAAGAGAGTTTCGAATGGAAAGAAGAGATTCCCTTGAGACTGAGTCGAAGCAATAAGAAGTCAAGAGAAAAAAGATCATGTTTTAATCGAATATCCACAGCCATGCACCTGAACATTTTTAGCACTAGACTGCCAAAGCAAGTCAATTTGACTCGCTCATAATTTTGTCAAGTTCCAATATTATGTGAAAGGGATAGAAGTAAAAGCGGATTTGCTAAAATGTAATAAAAAAATCTGTGGAAAATGTATTTTAAGCACAGAAATTTGTTTCGAATAAACATTCTTTAAAATAAAGTTTTATTTTTTTTTGTTTAAACTTCAATTTTCATATTTGAGTCAAATTGACTCGTTTCATACCCAACATCCGGCAATCTAGCGTTAAGAACATCGTGCAAAACGCATTCAAGGTTTTATCCTAAAGGGGGAAAGCGATCGAAGAGAGTGTCGACTGGAAAGAGGAGATCTTCAGCTTCGACAAGAATCTTCTTCGACTTCGATGCGTCGGAATAAAAATACGCGGGAAGAGCCTCGAGCCTCTCCGAGGAGCGAAGAAGAGAAGAGAAACGAAGCGGACCAATGGCCGCGTCTCATTCGTTATTCAAACAGCGTCCCGTTCACAGATGAATGAGACTTCGGAAACACGGGAAGCATAAAAAGCTCGCGAGACGATCTGTAATCTGCTCCTCATCTACGTGGGGACTTGTGTTGCGATGGACGTTCGATTCGCTCTCCCCTCGAAGAAAGTCCCTCGTGCGATCCGCGTTTCTTCGAATCTTCGAATCACCTTCAAATTCACGACCACCCAAGAAATTCACGACAATTTTCAGGTCGAAGAATACAAAAATCCCGCCACAATTATTTATATAGGAAATTTTACTTTTACTGATTTAGTAGATGGAGATGAGGGGGCCCTGGTGTGAATAAAATAAAGTGAAGTGATTAGGATATTAATTAATGTATGTTTATAATAGTTTAATGGTAACAATTTAAACGACTTTATAACTTAGCAGCTACTAAGTTTAGAATCACACTCTTCCTACCTTCACTGTCAAAATCTTTCTGCCTTCACACTCAAACTCTTTCTGCCTTCACACTTAAACTCTTTCTGCCTTCACAGTCAAACTCTTTCTGCCTTCACAGCCAAACTCTTTCTGCCTTCACAGTCAAAATCTTTCAGTCTTCACAGTCAAACTCTTTTTACTTTCACAGCCAAGCTCTTTCTGCCTTCACAGCCAAACTCTTTCTGCCTTCACAGTCAAAATCCTACAGTCTTCACAGTCAAACTCTTTTTACTTTCACAGCCAAGCTCTTTCTACCTTTACAAACTTTTTCTACCTTCACAGTCAAACTCTTTCTGCCTTCACAGTCAAACTTTTTCTGCCTTCACAGCCAAACTCTTTCTGCCTTCACAGTCAAAATCTTTCAGTCTTCACAGTCAAACTCTTTTTACTTTCACAGCCAAGCTCTTTCTGCCTTCACAGCCAAACTCTTTCTGCCTTCACAGTCAAAATCCTACAGTCTTCACAGTCAAACTCTTTTTACTTTCACAGCCAAGCTCTTTCTACCTTTACAAACTTTTTCTACCTTCACAGTCAAACTCTTTCTGCCTTCACAGTCAAACTTTTTCTACCTTTACAAACCCTTTCTGCCCCGTACTCGCACTTTCCCCGTCATACATTCTTTCAAACATTCATTTCCTTTTTTTCTAATTGTCAACTTTTCTCACTCAATGCATTCGGTCACGTTCACCCAAAATTCCTCAGTGGCTCAGTTTTCTGAACTGCTCATCTCTGGCCTCTTAGAAACACTCGAGCCCAAACATTCTACGTTCACACAGCTATTGCTCGACTCGAGCACTCTTCTTATTTTCCTAAATTCGCATCCGCTGGATAGCATCCCCTCGATCGTATTCCTACATTTATTTCACTTTCATTCGCTCGCACAAGGGATAAATCGATCGATCCTATGCATAATTATCGCGCGAAAGCGGTGTAATCAATTTTGTTCAGTTTCAATTGCGTGGCACCGTGCGGTTAGTTAAATGTTAATAGGCTTCCGGTCAGTAAAGCGTTAAATTTGGATGTTTGAACAATAAAATGGAATTAGGTGAGCGAGATAAATTATAGCGATCTGTGGCCTGGATTAGATGTAGAATTTCAGATTTTAATATTGCCAAGTTCTGGTCCAATAATTAGCCTTTTAGTATCGCGGCCACGAACAACCGATGAAAGTCTTTCGTTCAAAGATTTACACCTGAAATAAAATTTCTGATGCATGACGTCACTCTTGCCTAACGATTTGACGGAAAATGGCTGCGTGTGTGTGTGTGTTTCCGTGAGTACCGGTACTACCTGTACAGAACAGATGTCTGGACGAGCCGTGTAAATATAAGTACCTGTCTAGCCTCACCCCGGCAGCCGCCCTTTAGCCTCCCGGCGCCATTATATGCTCATCAACCACCTTCCATGGGGTTGCGACTTTGTAACATGTGTGTCGTTAATGCACACCCTGCACGCGAGACACCCTTTGCTTTCCTTCACGACCCGTCACACACTCAACTTCCTACTTTCTTTCAATCATCGCCGACCATTACCCTTCCGCCCAGATAGTCATCGAACATCCAGCAAAATATTAATGGCGATCACTGTTTTTACCTTACAATCTCTCTCGCGTTAGCGCGATAAATAAATAATCGTTTGATCTTTCTTTCGCCTCTGTACAATTTCCTCTTCGTTCACGGTTTCGTTGGATTGTTCACTGTTTCGGAAGAATTCGTTTACACAAATTTTACAGCTTTGCGGGAATATAGTGGAAACGGTGTCGTGGGAATAATTCCATTCGGAAGAAATCGAACCATAAATTTGGCATCCTTTGTATAAAGGCTAAGAATAAAAAGTAAAGCAACATTTGTACCCTTGTATTAGAGAAACTTCGTACCACGCTATACGGTACTAATAATTTTTTTAACGCTATTCTAAGGGATATAAATATTTATTGTAAATCCATTGACTTCTTTTCCACTCGTGCTAGCTTTAAATCTCAATCGTTGCATTGTTTAAACTCTTACGATTAAACTGTATTTTCTTCTCATGTACTCTAAAGGGTGTTTCTTCCGTAAATAATAAATAAATAAATAAATAGATAGATAGATAGATAGATAAATAAATAAATAAATAAATAAATAATTAAATAACTAAATACATAAATAATTCAGTAATTAAATAATTAAATAAATAAATAATTCAATAAATAAATTAATAGATAGATAGATAGATGGATAAATAAATAGATAGATAGATAGATGGATAAATAAATAGATAGATAGATAGATAGATAAATAAATAGATAGATAGATAGATAGATAAATAAATAGATAGATAGATAGATAGATAGATAATTAAATAGATAGATAGATAGATAGATAAATAAATAATTAAATAATTAAATAAATAAATAAACATTCATAAACCTTTCTCGCACTTTCTCTACTCTTCTATCGCTCTTGGAATCTCGCCTCATAATCGCTGAACCAACGTCGAGCAAGTGACTTCTCACGCGGATGACGTCGGCGCTTCCGAAAACACGTAGATTGTACGCGTTAAACGGCAATTCGGTGGCCGATACATAGAATTCCGCCTGACTAGAGGTTAGGAAATCGGAACGATCCGCGAAAATGACTAACGTCACCGGTATGCTGAATAGTTCGAGTTCGCGTTCGCGTTCAGCTTAAGGCCAGTGAACCGCGCGTATCGCTTATCGGCCATCGAGGGAAAAGGAGGAAAAAAAAACTTCCATTCCCTTCTGTCCCGCTCGACGAATTTGATTCGCGCTGCGTTGCACGGGTTAGACACCTCTGAATGCGAAACGCGGCTCTTTATTCTGTTTCAGGAACAGCGTAAGCGTGTGTAGAACCTTGTTTTAATGACGGTTTCCTCATAGTATGTTCAATTTTAATTTTATGGATCGAGCGGCAGAATGAGGGGATGGCTCGAACTGAATCGCGTCATTTGCGAGGGGAATACCTTGTTTTAGAACAGATTTAACCCCTTGCACTCGAGACGTGACTTTTAGTCGTCTAACGATACTAACTTGAAAAATTTTCAAATTTGAAATATTAAATAAGATTCGCTTAAATTAAACTTCATTTAGTTTAGTTAAGTCATATATTACAATTTACATATATGACTATTTAACCTCTGACTAATAAATAGTATAAAATTATAAACTGTTAAATTATAAAATTTTAACCTCTGAGTATGACTAATAAATAAACTAATTAAAGTCTGAAATGTTGCGAAATTATCATTTGGCAATTGTTAGCGGCTTAATAATATTAACTTCAAAAATTTTCAAATTTGCAATATTTACTAAGATTCCCTTACATTAAACGTCATTTAGTTTAGTTAAGTAATATACTAAAATTTACATATATGACTATTTAATCTCCAGGTCTGACTAATAAATAAACTAACTAAAGTCTGAAAATTTGCGGAATTATCATTTGGCGACTGTTAGTGGCTTAATAATATTAACTTCAAAAATTTTCAAATTTGCAATATTTAGTAAAATTCCCTTAAATTAAACGACATTTAGTACTTTACATATATGGCTATTTAATCTCCAGGTCTGACTAATAAACAAACTAATTAAAGTCTGAAAATTTCCGAAACTATCATTTGGTGACTAACCCTTTGCCTGTCTTCGCCGCAAAGGGTTAAACAATTACTCCGCCGTCTAAGGAACGACATCGCCCGGTTGCAACAAGGCTCAGCTCCTCGAAGCCAGGCGGCTCCAATTGCTGGTCATATTCTAACGGATAACCTAGATTCACTTCGGACTGATACGCTCATGGCCGTCCACGTGGATTAGCCGGGTCCCTTTTGTATGCAACTTTCGTCGCTTCTTTTCCTTCTTGCATACACCTTTGTCCGACTGTGCGTGTGCCCCGCGTTCACCACTGTTACGTGTGCTCAGATATATGGTCCCCGTAAGTGGGTCTCGTACCGTTGTCTCGCGTTCAAAGCCAAACGACCCACAACACGGCAATGGGACAGAGGAGCACGCCTCGCGAATAAAGCCTCCCGGGTAATAAACTTAGCCTGGCGATTGTCCTCCAAGCGATTTGTGTTCGAACTCGTTCGTTCCTTGTTTCTTTGTTCCTTTTTGTATCGACCAATTCGAAGCTTTCACGGGGATTTATTCCGGCATTCTGTTGTTTTCTCACGTTTTGGTCGCGCTTGTATCGCAATTGGTCCCTTTTCCTTGGTTTCTAGCATCCGTTAGAATATGACCAGCAATTGGAGCCGCCTAGCTTCGAGGAGCTGAGCTCTGTTTTAACCTTTTTGTAGTTTAACTCTTGGCGCTCAAAAAGAGACTGTTAGTCACCAAATTATATTTAATTTCGCAAATTTTCACACTGTAGTTAGTTCGTTTATTAGTCAGGCTCAGAGGTTAAATAGTTATACATGTAAATTTCAGTATATCACTTGACTAAACTAAATGACGTTTAATATAGGCAAATCTTAGTGAACATTTCGAATTTGAAAATTTTTTGAAGTTAATATCATTAGTCGACTAACAGTCACCTCTCGAGTGCAAAGGATTAATCGGCTTTTTGCAATGCTTCGTTTCTGAATCTTCTCACGTTCCTTGACATCCACGCCAAAATGAGCCGTATGTTGAATCACTAGCGATTAGTGGTTAGACGTCTACTGATACTAACTTCAAAAATTTTCAAATTCAAAATATTTACTAAGATTTGCCTATATTAAACGTTATTTAGTTTATTTAAGCGATATACTAAAATTTACATATATAACTATTTAATGTCTGTGTCTCACTAATAAACAAACTAATAAAAGTCTGAAAATTTGTGAAACGATCATTTCATGATCAACGGTCACCTCTCGAGCGCAAAGGGTTAAAACGGTTCCGTCGTTCTCCAGAAAGCAACGATTTGCCCGCCTCTATCTTTCGCGTTCGTTCGTCTTTGTCGCCAGATTACGTAATCACCTTGATTAAACGCGAACGTTAATAGATCGCTTATCGATCACGGAGTCACGTTTCATCTTCCTTCCTGGGTTCGCCAAATAAGATAACGGGCAGCCTCTGTCCTTGAACAAGAAATCGAGGCTTTTCTCATCCAAGGGGGAAGGAGAACGCGAAGACACGGCGGCGCGATCTATCGAGAACATCGAGCGATTGGATTCCGCGAATCCGATACCGAGGGACACGACTATTTCATTTCATCGTGATATAGAATATTATCTCGCGGAACAGATACGAAAAATCGTCCGTTCACGTTCGAAGATTCTGTTTCGAATCCTCGTCGAACGATAAAACGTGTACGAAGAAATCGCGATACCGATATCTGCGAGCGTGCGTGGCCATTTTTCGGTACCCCAGCCAACGCGACCAAGGTGATGATGAATAATCGCGGGAGAGGTACGGCAAACATTGACGAAGACTTTGATATTTCGTGGCCTGATGATGCTGGACTTTTCAATGTGGAAGATCAATTTCCGATTAGAATCGTCGACCTTCGATTGGAATACCAACGCCAGGCGGTATCGGTGTTAATCACGTTCGATAAGGCGTACGGTTTATAAAGAAAAGTATTAACGCATTATCGTGCCGAA
This sequence comes from Tetrapedia diversipes, assembly GCA_033822845.1. NCBI lineage: Eukaryota > Metazoa > Arthropoda > Insecta > Hymenoptera > Apidae > Tetrapedia > Tetrapedia diversipes. Next base: position 22,914 of record JAOPTO010001219.1, read on the forward strand.
ATTGCCTATTCTTTGACCAATATTCGCATCGGTCGAATCGATTACGGTTAATCGTGCCGGTTTCCAGGGCTTTCGGCGGGCACTGGTTTAATTCGATAGATTTCAAATTTTATCTTTATATTGCAGGAAAAATTAGAAATTTGAAAAAAAAGAAAGGAAAGAAAGAAAAGTGAATAAAGTTATAGGCATAGGTGTATTTAATAAAATTAAAACGACACAAACGAACACAAATAACTCTTTCTTCTATGTCGACTACTCGACTTCTGCCCCATTCGTCTCTCAATCGAGTGGGACTCAAAAATTATAAAACACCCCAGATATTACAATAATCATGTTTTAAAATTTCAGTAGAATTTATTCGAACTGTATCAATTTTAATTTAACTTAATTTTTATCTGTTAAATTTCAATGCTTCGTGCTTGGAAGTTTTTGAAGATGAAGAATCGCTTTACGAGTGTCAAAGAATTAAAACCCATTCCCAATTTCTTAACACGTTGAGTGCCATGGGGGTCAGATTGGTAGAAAAACATGATTTGAACGAAAGTCAATACTTATCGATTTTTCATTATTACCATCGTTAATGCAACAATGTGAAGAAATTAATGCAGTATAAAACACCCCGAAACTTATTTGCTGCAGGTAATATTTCAACGGTATATGTATCGTATAATACAAAATTCATCGTGGCACCACAGACAAACCCTGTAAAACTAGCGTGGCATTCAACCTGTTAACACTATTCCTACCACAACCGGTCAAATGACCGTTTTTAAAATTTCGATTAGAATTTCATAGATACAACGTAATTGAATCGCCTTTAAACTTTAGACTTTTCCTCAAATATTCGTATAATCCATTTTTCAATATTCACTTCTTTCTTCGTTGTTTACTTTCTGAGAAAACTTTGTAGTCTGTCGTCGTAGATTGTCGTCGTATGAATAGGTATGTGTGAAGCGTCGGTAGGAATAGTGTTAATCTCTGAATAAAAGTGTTACAAAAATTAGTCTGTAAAATCTCCTACTACAAAACGTAGAAAACAACCAACTTCACCAACTTTTCACTATCCAACGTTTAGATTGATCCTGCAACAAAAATTGAACATTTCCTTGAAAATTTGCTCTTCCAACAAATCTCACAATTTTCAAAAACCTTTGCGACCGAGTCGAGAGGAAGGTCGACCGTCGACCAGGACTTCCGGGACGGAAACCTGTCAACAGAGTCGTTCGTGGCAACGACCACCATCCGATGACTCCGTTTCGTGGCTCCATTCGATAAGCTGTTCCCACAGGAAAGTGTCCTGGAGGCGGTGATGCTGCGAGGCCGTCAAAATAAGCGTCCTCCAAGCCGCGTTCGACGGGGCCAGAGCCCAGCCATGCTGATAAACCGACGAGCGAGATAGATTAGATCGCTCTTGTTTGCTTCTCCTCGCCCATGTTTGAACGGTGATGTCACCGTTGGTCCATCCGGTCCGGGATTAGGTCAAAGTCTCTGGCGGGCTGATAAAAATCGAACCGCTCATCCGAAACGAAACTGTATCGATACGAACCGAGGACGAGGACACTTCTGTGATCATTTATTGGTTTATTGGTTCATAGAATACGTGGTACGAGAGTGAGGAATGGTTGTATGGATGGATGAGTGTGGCGAGTGCATGTAAAAGACATTGTATATAGATCTTAACACTATTCCTGCCGACACTTCACGTATACCTATTCCCACCGCGACGTTCCCACGTAAGACACACTACAAATTTTTCTCAAAAAATAAACAATGAAAAAAAAGTAAATCGAAAAGAAGCACGCGTTAATTAAGTTCTCCTCTTGTGTTACCAAAAGACAAACGGTTTCAAAAATAATCATTCCAGCTCTATATCAGAACAATTTCCAATTGGGAATACAGTGAACGATAGAATTAACCCTCTATGGGTCCATAGGTGACTTTCGAGTCATATGCTAATTTATTGATATTTTAACAAATAATTTATCATGAGATCGTTTATAAAATAAAATTGTTCAAACTGGAAAATTTTTCGTCATCTGCACATGTAGAATTATAATTATTGTTTTTTCGCTCCATCAATTTCTTCATATTTAAAACAAAAATTCGGCCGAAAGAGGGTTAACAAATAGCGGGTATCGTTATTAGAAAACATTTGCAAGGAAACGTACGTTCGAGTACAGAGTACAGATATGGATACAATATGGGTCAGGGATCGTTGGTTAATTGTTTTCCAAACAAGCCTGATCGTAATAGAAACTCGTAAGGGAAGAAGACCCCCGGATGCTCGCATTTAAACCATTAAGCGTATCTCGGTGTTGATCGCGACCCTTAAGGCAGTAAACGCTGACTTTCTTCGGCTAATCTCGAGTATTTCCCAAAATATCGTTCATAATTACTCTCCAGTGTTTGGCCGTCGAACAAAAGCCAGAATACACAGAACGGCACGGGGGATTAAAGCTAGCTGCGCTCCAAATTTAAATGGGTTTATTGTGCGCAAGGAATAAAAGGGTGGAGAAAAAGAACATTAGGGAGGCATTAAGAGCAACGTACCTACGAATTGGAGATTTTAGAATATCTGCGTTCGATGTTACCCGAACATTTTATCTCTATGCTCGGTAGGTATTTAATCTTTTAGGGCGGGGCACTGTGCTAGGTAGAGAAACTTTATGGAATAGCGGAATTTTACAATGGCAAATTTCTGTTCGCGTAGAAAAATAGTTCAGAATTTTGTTTTTGGATTGGTAATATAGTTTAATATCTGTTGAGAGTATAAGAGTCTTTTGGTCGAAGAAATTATCGATTCCTTTTCATTTTTTTTTACGATTCTCTTGGAAAATAACCCTATTACTACTGTTTAATTAACCTAACAACTGCAACGCTGACCGATCACCCTCGAGTCGAATCAGTGTGTACACCCTGACCAATAGCGTCGAAAGGAAACGAAGATCATAAACAAAGGGATGAAGTGAAAACAATAGAGAACGAAATAAGAAAGGCGTCATGAACTTAACCTGAATCTAACTTGACCAAGAGCATCGAAAGCAAACGAAGATCATAAACAAAGGGATGAAGTGAAAACGATAGAGAACGAAATAAAAGAGGCGTCATGAACTTAACCTGAACCTAACTTGACCAATAGCGTCGAAAGGAAACGAAGATCATAAACAAAGCGATGAAATGAAAGCAATAGAGAACGAAATAAAAAAGGCGTCATGAACCTAACCTGAACCTAACTTGACCAAGAGCATCGAAAGCAAACAAAGATCATAAACAAAGGGATGAAGTGAAAACGATAGAGAACGAAATAAAAGAGACGTCATGAACTTAACCTGAACCTAACTTGACCAAGAGCATCGAAAGCAAACGAAGATCATAAACAAAGCGATGAAGTAAAAACAATAGAGAACGAAATAAAAAAGGCGTCATGAATCTAACCTGAAACTAACCTGACCAATAGCGTTGAAAGGAAACGAAGATCATAAACAAAGCGATGAAATGAAAGCAATAGAGAACGAAATAAAAGAGGCGTCGAGATGTCGGGACGGTGTGCGACGTCGAGGCGTCAGTCCAGTTCCGGAAACGTCGTTAGCCATCGGAAAAAGATCGTTCACAGGCCATCCGTTCGGGCTGCACAGGTAACCCCTCGTTTACGGCCAGCTAATAACGCTATTGCGGATTAAAGAAGCTTTTCACTGACTTATTGCGGCCTGCTCGTTGGCCAGGAACTTGTTAATCCCTTTTATTGCGGCAACCGTTTTCATCGCCCCCCCCCCCCGCCCTCGTTCAGCGACCGATTTTTGAAGTGCGTCGCAACCCGACAGGAACTCTTGACTATGAATTTCCCAGGACCGAATCTGAAGACTCAATTTGGTTCTTCAGTCCCTATCATCTGTCCTGAGTATTTATGGATAATTGTTCTATTCAAAATTCAACGTCTATCAAAGGTTACTGTTGAGGTAATGAAATAGTAGCTGAAGGATTTGGCGTTTTGCTCTCGCTTTTTGTAGAAATGGTAAAAATAGGAAAATTAGCTCAATAAAAATGGTTTCTGTTGTTTTTTTAAAAGATTTTCTCTCGACGAAAAAGGTTTGTTTCAAGATTTCTGTACCATCGTTATGTGAAATTTTCTGATAATATCTGGTAAATTTATGGACCTCGTTGATGTGAAATAGTAACTGAAGGATTTGGCGTCTTCCTCTCGCTTTTTGTGGAAGATAATGGTAAAAGTAGGAAAATTAACTGGATAAGAATGGTTTCTTTAGTTTTTTAAAAGATTTTCACTTGACGAAAGAGGTTCGTTTTAAAATTTCTGTACAACCGTTATGTGAAATTTTCTGGTAATATCTGGTAAATTTATGGACCTCGTTGATACACAAAGGCCGATTGCGTGCTATTGATTGAAACAATGGGCATTGGTCTTCGGGAAAACGATTATTAGGTAGAAATTGCTTCCTTTGGAAATTCTCAAGCGGAATAAATTTTATCGTTTGGGAATCCTGTCGACCACTGATAGATTCATTACCGAGCAATTTCTATTATTGTGTTAATAACCGGACAGGTATGCAAACAGGTATATCATGTGATCCTTTTGTTGATTTTTCAATCCAGAGCTATGTATCTTAACCGAAGGTTGTAATTTTCTGTTTCTCATCAGGCTATCCTTTTCTCTTTTATGCAGGTACTTGAAACTCTATTTCTATCGTAGTTTTTGTGCAAAATTCTACATAACAAATGTACATGCTAAACGGACGTAATAAATTCTTCTGCATTGCAAATTTATCTTTATGGTTAATTTCCTTCTCCGTTTCCATCATTAATGATTTCAAAATAAAGTTTAACCTTTAACACTCCTATATACTTTTAAGCCTGAATATTGACCGACAAATCCAACTTATTCTCGTCATACTTTGACTTGCAACCTTTTAAGTGTCAGACTTTAAATGATATAATGACTTTAATAATAATATTAATAATATAAATATGAATATTAATATAAATATGAATATTAATATTAATAATATAGATATAAATAATAATATTAATAATATAAATATGAATATTAATATTAATAATATAGATATAAATAATAATATTAATAATATAAATATGAATATTAATATTAATAATATAAATATAAATATTAATGTTAATAATATTAATAAGATTAATAATAATATCAAAGTCATTTAAAACAATCTTTATTCATTTCAAAAGCAATATAATCTTGATTACAATATTTATATTATTAATTATATCGGTGGTGTTTGAGAGGCACGCTTGGAGCCAGAAGGGTTAAACAATCTTCTTTTTATCGGTTACAATGACTCTAGAAGTGTACAGGTCTCTGAATTTTTTTGCTTCCGGTCAAGGAAGAAAGGGATAATGTCCGTCCCAAAGTTCAGCGACGCGAGCAGACCCTCTGCGCGGCAGGTAGAAGCGGAAACGGTTGGAAGTCAACTGGGATCCCGATTTTTTTCGGGATCTAATTTGACTTCCGACAGGTCCAGACGCGAGATCCGTAATAATGACGAGGGTTACACCCTGCTTCCCTTCCCACCCCTTTTTTCTGCTCACGATGGACCATCTGGACATCGCGGTCAATCTCCTCTTACCCTTCTCTCAGAGATTTTCATTTTTATTTTGGTTAATATACAAAAGAGCTGTTCTTTCCTTGCGTCCCCACGAAAAGGGGATCATTTTAATGAACGTTCTTCTTCTACAGGCTAGAAGAAGTTAACTGTCGCTCTGATAGTTAAAATGATCAGAAATTAGGAAGTACTTGTGTTTTTGTCTCCTTCTCTTTCTTAAATTATTTATCTATTTATTATTTATTAATTATTTATCTAATTATTTATTTATTTATCTATTGCATAAATTATTTATAAATAATGTAACCGAGGTAAACGAATGAACATCAAAATTTCAGTCAGAAATGTGTAAAATCTTCGAATCAGGTGAATTAAATATCCCATCGTGAACTATAGGTGTACCATTTTCACAATTGCAATGATATGAAATGAAAATTGTATTTATATTCCAACTAATAGGTGTATCTTTAAAAATAGAATTTTTATAAGTTAGAGCTCCATCCAAAATAGCTCTTCATATTCATTTGCTATTTGCTGAAATTCTGTCTAACACATTTGTTACGATCCATTAACAATAATAGTAAACTCGTGAAGAACACATAATCCGAACGATCTGGCACCATGCAGAGTGGACGACAAAGGATTAACCGTTTCACAATTTCATAAATTGGCAAGTAATATTTATATACCAGCTTAAAAAGTAATTACTCTCTTATCAGAACCTTTTGCATTTTTCGCACTGGGTTAGAAGCGTGACTTCAACTTTTTTTCTCTGCAATAACTTTTATTAATTGTAATGACTGTGATACAGTTTAAGACACGAAACCCGTACGCTACTATAATTAACGATGGTCTGCCAGAATCTCTGCCGTATTAAACTGTGAAAGGGTTAAATCGATCGAAATCGCGAGGCTCGTCTCAGGTATCCGATATTAGCATAAAGAACGGTCTGAACACCCTCTTTGGAAAACGTTATGGGGAAGTTTCTCGTTGTTTCCAGGGTAAGGCCCCGGTGTCTCCGGGATAATAATAGCCAGAGTCAACTGTTGTCCCGCATTATTTTATTGGGTCCGAAGATGCGGCTGTTTGACCAACAGACTTCGGGAGATTATGCTTCTTTTTGTTGCGCGCAGGTATAAGATCTTTATGGTGACTCGAAAGGGGTTGCCGCGCAAAGAGGGTGGTTCTCTGCATTCTAACGATCGTTTTGCAGGAACGCAACCGACATTTTCGGCATGATCTTTTACTTCCTCTTCATTTCGTTTTTCTATGGGAAATTTTCGCAACATTTTTTTTTGGGGGGGGGGGGAAACTTTAAACTACAGGTTATTGTTATTCAAGGTGTAGAGATATGTATATGTACATCTGAATTTTTATAACATCGATACGCTGTTAAAATTGGGGCACTCTCATTCCGTTTTTCTATGGAAAATTGTGGCAACATTTTTTTTGGAGAAACGTTAAACTACCGTTATTGTTATTCAAGGTGTAGAGATATGTAAATGTACATCTGAATTTTTATAACATCGATATGCTGTTAAAATTGGGGCACTCTCATTCCGTTTTTCTATGGAAAATTGTGGCAACATTTTTTTTGGAGAAACGTTAAACTACCGTTATTGTTATTCAAGGTGTAGAGATATGTATATGTACATCTGAATTTTTATGACATCGATATGCTGTTAAAATTGGGGCACTCTCATTCCGTTTTTCTATGGAAAATTGTGGCAACATTTTTTTTTTGAGAAACGTTAAACAACCGTTATTCTTATTCAAGGTGTAGAGATATGTATATGTACATCTGAATTTTTATGGCATCGATACGCTGTGGGGGCACTGTAACAAAATAGTTGTTTATGTAAGGTTTTCCACTCTTCTGCTCTTATGTTCCATAATTACGAAAGGTTTTTATTATACCGTGCTGGTAATATAACCGAGAACGGCAATAAAATGCAGTATGTAAATGACGGTGATCGTAAAACCATAAAACAAAATCGTGCGGAAAAAACCGCAGCGGGAATAATATGTACATCTCCTTGTACCAATTTAAAAATATTTCAGTGAACACCCTTAAGTATTTCAGATGATGTTCTATGTTGAAATTAAACTAAAAATGATACGTCACATTTTTTTCTACTTAATATCTGTAATATTATAACATAGGTATACTGTTATAATTTCATCCATAATTCTAAGTACACAAGATCTCCAACTATCTTTAAATCTTCACGAAAGTTACCGTTTTCAAACCTAATCAATATTCAATATTCAATACTCTTGATTAATATTCAGACATCAAACTAATTCACAGCAGGGACTGTAACTAAATATCCTAGCATAAAAACCCCATTACCTTGCAATACCATTTAGCCTTCGTAATGAGAATAAAGATTGTTCCATTCCGAATCCGCGCGGACAGTTGATAGCAATAGCAGCGTACGGTAAAAACGTTGAACCTTTAACGGTTTGAAGTGTTTTTGGCACAAATTGCAAAGGGTGGCAAGATCGTTAGCTACGTCCGTCTCTAAAGCTAACAAAGCCTCGTCATTTGTCTTACGGCACGTAGCAGCGTGGTCATATTCGCCATTCGAATCATAGGTAGGCGACATTTTCATTTAAACAGCCGTTCTTGAGCCAATTTAAAAGGTCCATAGGAAGTCGGCCTGGACCGTGAACGATCTATTGACCGAGGTTCGGTTAATAATGTTCCCGGCTTATTCGCGGGTCCAGGATGCAAAAATAGGCAATGAGGACCATTTGCGACCGCAAGCAATAAATTCAAAGGGAACAATGATGATGGTACCCAAATATTTCAGAGGGCAATTTAACACGCAGGGACACGTTGTACTTGGATCGTTGGAATAGAAGCCGATTATTTTGCTGCAAGTGTTCGTTATTATGTAGGGTGAACGCTGTGCAATGGAATTATTTCTGAAGAGCCATAACCGAGGGTACGGTTCGGGTTAAGTCACTAGGTTAGATTCGGGTGGATTACGAGGATATCTTGGAATACAATAAACCGGGAATAATGGGACGTTTCATGGACCTTCGAATACCATTCTAAGAAAAATGCCCTGGGCAGAGATTTATGCGAATAATGGTAAATTTAAAGTAGAGTTTTTCCCAATGATTTTATGGGAATAGATGTTCCTATGAAATACAGACTTTCCTTGGAGAAAGTGACTTAAAAAAGAATTAATACCGGTTGCTGTTGTTTCTCGTTGAAGATGAAACATTAGAAAAGGGTGTAACGAATGGACAACTCGAAACTGTATACTGGAGTTCGGGTGAAACGGAAACGGTGAACTTTCGCGGCCGGTTTTTATCGCTATCGCAAATGGCGCACGTTAAGGCGTCGTTCCACCGTTGTTCCTTACGTTGTTCAAGTCGAGTTGACGTAAGTTCGAGCATACATTATCTAACGAAACTGTTTTAATGCTCGGTCATCCATCCAATGACGATGACCTTGCACCTTATCGACCGGGAAACTATCGCGGGTAATTTTCGCGATTCGTGGCATGCATTATCGCAGACTCCTTCGAATAACTTATGTAGATTAGCCTGATCGTTCGAGGCGTGGGTCTTTAGCCGTTAGAATTGGTCCTGCTCTAGATAATCGACAACATTATGCTTTTTGTGTGTTTTAAGGCCTGGCTGAAAAATAAGTTATTGGAATTTCTCAAGCAAATTAGTGCAGTTGAAGCAATTTAGGAGAAATAAGGTTCGTATCTCGTTCGGTGATCTTCTAATGGTCGAAGAGACAATTAACCGTTTCGTTCCTGATGAATCACCTTATGCTAAACTAAGTCATTCACGACTCAGGTATTTCTATGACAATAGGACACAGTTCGACTGTGAAAAAGTAATTGAATTTTCCACGACTAAGAACTGTGCCTCAAGATGCACATCTTAATTACTATTCGCAGTTTCGTTCCATAGTATTATTCGTTCAGAGGGTTAAACATCCTGACTCGATCTATAAAACGTTGTACGGAAGAGGCGAGCCGAAACTGGCTCGGTACACACCACCCCCTTTATGTAACTCCCGTTACATCACACGGGAGCGGTGCACCGTTTCCTGAGACTCGTAGAGGGAAGAAACGCGCGCGCGCGCGCATATGATATGGTCCGGAGGAGCGCGTCGTCCCCTCGGTGTGGGTGGCTGCGCGCGCGCTCGCTCGCTCTCCCGTCCTCACGCACACAAGCGTTCGCGAATCGTATAGATGCGCGCGTCGCTCGCTGATGATATAGCGGCGTTGGCATAGGTACGGACCGGCTGTGGTGGGGGTAGATAGCGCGCGGAGAGAAAGAGAAAGGCTGGCCCGGCGGGGGGAGGGGCAGACGGGCAGAGGGGCGTGGGAGGGAGAGGCAGCAGACAGGAGCAGAGAGAACGATCAGAGGCGAGAGAAGGAAGCACCTGGGGCGAGTGATAAGGATGTTCGGACTGCGCACGCAGAGGGATAGGGATAGAAGGAGATGCTTGATGTAATAAAAGAGACGGATGAGAGAGAGGGTACACGACCACGCTTCTCCGATGGAAAACACAGGAACAGACTACGTGACCGAGCGGGAGAGGTCCCGAGCGGTGGGGATGACCGCAAGAGGCAGGAGAAGCGTGGATGTGGAACAAGGATAGGTAGACACAGCATAGGAGTAATATGTGCAAGGTTAGAATTGAAAACAGTGGTAGGTGTTAAATAATGTTTGGTCGCTATAAGCTGGTATGTAAGAAATAAGAGCATTTGTTCAACGCAAAAAGAGAAAACAAGCCTCATATCGTTTACCGTTCGATACAGAAGAAGGAGCATACGAATCTGACATTATTAAACGGTAAAGAAAGAGCGAACAGAGGGATAGCGCGGCAATATTAGACGGAGGATCGAGAGAAGAAGGGCATATTGCTGTGAAGCAGAAAAAGGGGAATAAAAGCTTGGTGCACGGGCGAGACGGACGAGCGAGAGCGAGAAGGGTGGCGCGGCCAGTGGAGGGGATGCCGGTTGGCGTGGTGGGGGGTCGGGCGGTCGCGGACGGAGCCGAGTGTCAGGCGTAAGGAGAGTAGAGGGGAGCGGGGGACAGGTGGGAGGGGGATGATGAGGCTCTTGCGCGCAGGCTGAGAGAAATTGTCAGAAGCACCGTGTCATTTCTCCACGGTGAGTCGGTCCGTCGTGACCTGTTCTCGTGGACCTTGTGTTCTTTCCTTCTATATTTTTCATTCGCACACCGTCACGTCAGCCAGTCTACGAGCACGCTCCTTCGTAATCGGTTCGTCCGTGTCCGTGATACACGATACGTGTCGTCGGCTGAGTATATATCGGCCTCCTTTTCGAATCCAAAAGGCAACACGGGTCCTTTCGTACACCCGTTCGCGCGTGGATGTGACAGTCGTTGAAGCAGAGTGGGTGATGTGGTAGTGACTCTGTCGAATTGTGTGCTACCGGATGGAGGAACGGTATACCGTGTGTCGCGAGATTTCGATCGTCTTTTCTTGATCCTAGTGACATTTCTCCGGCTGGTTCGTTCGACCGATAAATCAAACAAAAAACTGTCGTCTTCTTACCCGGTTCTTCTTTATTGATTCGCGAACAATTCACGCGAGTTGACAAGTTGACCGGGGAGGAGGCTGTTGAAACGGAAGTGGTGTAGCGACCAAACGGAATTGATCGTTTCGAGTGTGGCCCCATGGCGAAGCAGCCTCGTGTTAAGTGCAACGTACGCCATTTGTTTGGATGTTAAGTGCCGGGACCGACCTTGGGACTCCATGAGTCGACCAGGACACTGACGCTGAGGGAAGCATGGATTACTCGACGAAAGGTACGTCTCGTCTATTCCTCTTCCTGTTTCGTGGTCGGATGACCACCCTGCTCTTTTTCTGACGGCCAACGATAAGGGATTTCTCTGCTCGGCTCGATCGATTTCTCGTGTCGTTTTTTTTTTCCGTCGACCTCTCCTATGAGCAGCCAATAGCGATGGAAAGAGTATTCGCTAGGGTCCTTGGAATATACAGACACTGTCGCAATGTAGAGCAACTTACTCTCGACGGATTTCAGAGTTTTTACAGAGATTAATTAGACCTTTTTTTCTAAACAATTCGCACATTTGCATGCACCCTGTACATACAATTAGAAAGAAATTTTGGTAACGGTAAATTGGAGGATGGTACAGATACAGAATATCGGATAGCCTGATCTGTAAACATTCTTTTGCTGTTTATAACCATTTAATCTATACTTTACAGTTTGAATAGTAGACATCTTCGCCACATTAGAATATTAGATAGCGCCTGTTATTTAAGAGGTGAAAAAACTTTTCCAAAGATTTTCATCAATTTAACCACACTGTAGCGTTCTAATCGGACATAAAATTTGTTCGAAACCTTCCCAAACGGAAACGCTTTGCGTCGCGATTCCCGTCCGACATTCTCAGCTGCACTTCGAGCAGCACCAACGCAACGAAACTGTTCCTTAAACAAATTCGTTCGATCTTTCCGTTCTAACGAGGCGTCTATTGTTTTTCGGATCGACCTAACCGCGCCGCGTTAACACCGATTTATCCGTGGCCTGGGAATATTTAGGCTGAGAGGCAACAGGAAACGACCGAAATTCGATAGTTAATGAGCAAGAGCCGCGAGCGCTACAACAAAAGAAGGAGAGAAGATATTTATCGTTCATGACCGTTGTCTCGTGTACTTCTCTCTCTCTTTTTGTCTCTCTCTCTCTCTCTTTCTTTGTCTTTCTATTTCTCTTCCCCCCTCTCTCTCTTCTCTTCTCTTCTCTTGCTCTCTCTTTTTCTACCTCTTTTTTCTGTCTCTCTTCTTTTCTCTCTCTCTCTCTCTCTCTCTCTCTCTCTCTCTCTCTCTCTCCTCGATTAACACACAAAATATCGATGCCTATCAGTGTCTCCATTAAGTCTGCGTGTAATGGGATTTTCGTTTCAAGAACGCCGCGCACGTTCTCCATTGAAATTCGCGTGTCAATGTTACACGAGACACTCGCTCTCGTTGCTCGGTAAAAATGTCCGATAAACGGTAGGATAGATCGTTTTCTCATTTGCAGTTAGATTCTACTTAGTTGGTCCATTCAATTATTTAAAACTGTATTGATAGGCGTATACAAAAGGTTTTATCGTTTTTATACTTGTATATTGTATGAACGGTGAGAAAGAAAGTTGTAAAGGGTTATAAATTGATATGGATTATCTAAATTCTAAATCTGTTCTCATTCCCTGAAATTTTCGTGGAATTTTCGCAAATGCTATCGACAGAAGAAATCTTCGATACACTTTTATCTGTTCTAACTCGTTTACCGTATCTGTATAGAAAGATTAGCATATATTCATTGGCGAGATTCATGAATAAACGCGGACTGGAAAACATCATAATCGCAATCTTACATAATCTCCAATCAAAGATAATTCTGCCCCCTCCACGTTCCCTGTGTTACTAAACTTAATCATCGCGATCCTTGAAAGTATGTACCACCAAATCATTAATCATAACTGTGACGAAAATCCATTAACAGATATATATTCGTGCTAACAATTCCTTACATAATCTCTGATCATCCTGCCGTATCATTTTCATCGTTGCTACATAGAATCGCCATCAATCCTTTGTTTTTATTTCGCCAATAAATTTCATAACCGTAATGTATTAATTTTGGGGAACCGAAAAGCAATGACTAATACGCGACCCTCTTTCTTTTTCTTTTTCACTAAATTCGATCAGTTTCAACGACAAATTATTGTTTAACCGTAAACCGACGAATTGTTTGCAAACAAATTTTTAAACAATTTATATATTTTTGAACGATAGCGTAAACACAGTAAAGACTTTGGTATCCGGCATCCTATTATCCGAATACTCTAATAATCTTCTATATAGCTACTTGCGTTAATGCTAGAACAACAGACGTTTAAAGTGTACTTATTTGCATGGAAGAGATCAAATTGAAAATTGCATGAAAACATATAGAATACATAGAAAACAAATCTTTATTTATACTCCAAAAAATCATAGTAAATTTTAAATTTATAAGGCTGCTATGAACAATCATTGATTGGTCATTTTGACTGCTCTGATAGTTCAAGCGTTAAAGAACTTACTCGAATTAGCGATCAAAGTGATACAGGATCTTTAAACATTAAAATAAACGTCAATTTCGTTGATTTTTATTAAAATAAATAAAGTTCGATGCAAAAGAAGGTGATCGTTCTGTTATTCAAAAATTTCATTAATTGTCGCCCCTCGTTAGTTCAGATATTCGGCTCTCTGATGTAAATAAATGAAAGTCCCTCGCGATTGTTCTCCAGCCTCGATCGGGACCAGACGTCATTCGGTTCGATGGAGCGCGGAGGCAAAAAGTTCGCGTCCCCTAGAACGAAAGCTTACGAGATAACGAGATTACGCGGGGATCGTCCGTGACGCAATCGTGGCTCCGGTATCCTAGCGAACACCGAGCCAGTCAGACGGCCGCTCACAGTTTCCAGGAAGCTCGTATTGACTTTTTCGGCGTCGCTCGATACACACACACACACGCATATGCGATTCGTCCAATGCAGGAAGAGAAAAAAGCGCGGACGATCTCGCAATGACGATGATGACGTGTCTGAATTCTAATCTATCGACGAGTACAGAGAGAGAGACAGCAATATAGATAGATAGGTAGATAGATAGATAGATAGAGAGATAGAGAGAGAGTTTGTGTGTGGAAGAGAGAAAGAATGGAGGATAGAGAGAAAGAGTGTGTGTGTATGAGAGAGGCAATGGGGGAGAAAAAATGAGAGGGCGAGAGAGAATGGGAGAGGGAGAGAGTGTGTGTGGAAGAGAGACAGAGTGTGTGTGAAAAAGAGAATGGGGGAGAGAAAATAAGAGGGAAAGAGAGTGTGTGTATGTGTAAGAGAGAAAGAACTGAAAAGAGAGAGAAAGAGTGTGTGTGTGTAAGAGAGAGAATGGGGAGAGAGAAAATGAGAGAGGGAGATGAGTTGTCAGTCCAAGTCCACGTAGATAAGGACCTGAACCTCTTCTTATCTGAGAAATTATCTCTTGGACCGCTCCCGATGGAGGGACCAACGATCTTCGAGGGTGGAACCGTGGAGTATCTTGCAGAGGAACGTGATTTGTTTGATCTGTATTTGGAATTTTTTCATCTTTCTTCACTGCTGTTTCAAGGAAAATTTGTGAATTCACACGGTAGGGGATGGTTCATGCTTCAAGAGCAGAATAAGGGCAGTTCGCATAGTTATTGAGAAATGGGTAATTGGTTAAGCAACTGTTTGAGATGAGAACAACTTGGATTATGTTTTTTAATTTTGTAATATCTACTGAAATATCTCGTAAGATACGTAGACTCAATCCTGCTTAGAAATTTATCGCATAGAAAATTGACAGATACAATAATACGATACTATTTCGATAATATTCAGCAATCGATGGATTCTTAGATCAGGTAATCTGATCATCATAAATTGAATCTGTTGTCCAAATTTTTATCCAGATAATAACAGTAGGTACATAATGATGCTTGCAAAAAATCGGGAAAAATACAATTGTCCAGTCTAAAAACCAATTTTTTCAATCGTAAAGATTCTGTACCAGGGATAGAATCGATAACGTGCCTTTGTTTTCGCTTAATCCCGATAGAGTGTCTCTTCATGCCGTGCTTGAGACTCGTCCACTTGAAAGCAGATCAATGGTCGTAAAAAATGTGAAAACAGGGATTGAGACGAATTTTTTTGGCGGCAAATTTTCCGGCAATTTGGCTGCGGTGCAAGTTTAGGGAGAGCCTGTCGGGGTTAACAAGCGAGAAAAGCACGTTTTCACGGGGCAGAAGGGCCCTGTGAAAGGCGAATTAGGGCGTGGCGTGGAAAGTCAACCGCTCCCTCTTCTCACCCTCCAGGATCTTCTACCCCTATAGCAAACGTTCCAATTAAGCTTCGCCTCAATGGCCGTTCCGGGATAGCTTATCCGTGACTTCCCTCTCGTCGAACTCTCTAAAATTTTGCCCCAATGAATTAAACAAAATTAACGAAAATTAAATTTCAAATCCAGAAAGAAATATTGTTCATTTCATTGATGCAGACAGTGAATAATTCTGATTGACCCAGTTTCACAGCTGGAATACTATATCTTTAGCTTATTCTTCCCTTTAAACTCATTTAAAATAATTCCAAGCAAGAAACTATGTAAATCTGACAATTTCAACGCGATTCCACTCTGTCAAGATTGTCAGAGAGAATTTAACACTATTTCTACCACGATCGGGCAAATGACCGTTTTTCAAATTTCGATTAGAATTTCCTATGTACAACGCAATTGAATCGCGTTCAAACTTTACGAATTTTCCTCAAATATATGTATAATACATTTTTCAATATTCACTTCTTTGTTTATTTCCTGAAAAAAATTTATAATCTATCTTACCTTATATGCTACACGATTCTTAACAAACTTAATCTGTATTTATATGTAACAAAGGGTTCTATACCCAATAATAAAGTTATTATTAATATTATTATTCTAGGAATAGGGATTTTCTTACTATTGTTGTTGTGTTAAGAAAGCCTAGTTTTTGAATGTGTGAGTATATGTATGTTGGCAATTGTAGTACTTATTTATTATTATTGTTATTATTATTATATAGGTATACGTAAAGTATGCGTTGGTGGGAATAGTGTTAATGCAGAAGGTCCCCCTAATATAAATTTAAAAATCATAATGCCTCGCCCTTGCCTCCCAAAGACTGAGAAATTAAACATACTCGTATATCGTAGAGAAGACAAGTTGTAATAGTGGGGTGGGATCCGACTGTCCACGTGGGTCAGTTTGTTCGCTAATCCACAAACCGTAATCGCGACCACCCCGTTACCCCTGTGCACGGTTCACGGTTCTGCTGGTAACGATCCATACGCAGCGGGTTGTAAGTGGGTATGACAACCGCGTCTCTAGGTATATGCGGAAACACTCGGTTGGGCCACGTATACGAGGATTCTTTACCCGGCATCTTTTTGCCGCCCGACTCGCGCGCGCATTGGTCAATAGGAAAAAGTTGCTCTGGCGAAGCTCGATACACGGGGAGGGCCGCGAGCCGTTTTCGTCCTCGCCGAAGCAATTTTCTTCTTCGAGTCTAGGTGTAGGATCGATACGACCGACCAACGATTCGTTGAATTTGTTGGAGGCTGGTTCGCGGAGGAGGAGGAGGAGGAGGAGAGCTCGAGGGGTTAATGCAGGTGGAAGATTGCAATAATACTTGCGAGTAACGCTTGCGACACCGAGAATAGGCGAAATACTAATTTTAATTGTAATTTTAACAGCTAGCCAACCGACAAATTTACTACTACTATTTATTTTTGTTGTCATGCGATCTTTTTTGGTGTACATTATTAGGGTACCATACTTGCATCAACAGAATAATTATTAATGTCACCAATGTCATATCTCTCATAGATCTATTTAATTCAACTCCTTTTTCGCTTAAACGGTTACTATTTAATATACCACTTTAATTTAATTTAAGTTAATTTATTTTAATTTTTATTCACTTAATTTACTTCAATTTATCCTAATTCTGAATTATATTGAATTGTCATTATACATTCTCCCTCACTGTGTCACTATATTTTTCATGTACTTATACTAATGGGACATTTTTCCCGTTTAAATAAATAAATAAATTAGGTAGTCTAGGACCGGTGTTGAATTGATTAAAAATTGTACTTTGGAAAAGCAGAAAATGCATTTGATTGATCGAAAATTGTACTTTGGAAGGGCAGAAAATGCATTTGATGAACCGTGAACAACACTTAGTTCAAGACTAACTAATAACAAAAGTAAATAGAATTAATGGTATTGCTTTGTTCAGGAAAAAATGGGAAATCTTCTCGTTCGGTTGGCTAAGTGTTAAGAGTCATCCGTGGAATAGTCAACTCGAAAATTTTTGAACAATTAGACACCAACAGATTAGATATTACCGAAATCATTGGAACTAGACCAGAGATCTAATTTTAATTTGAAGCTTAACGTGGCTTTGTGTTTTTCTATTGAAAGCATTTAATTGGTACATTCGAACTTGATTTTATCCAGAAGTAGGTCACAATTAAATTGAGATACCTTCGATAACTAAGATTTGGGATTCTGATTATGCGGGCTTACGAACTTTAATAGTAACCGTTATCAAGAAATCGTCATTATCAAGCTTCTAGTACATTAAAAAAAATAATAATAATAGTAATAATAATCTGCCAAATATCCTACAGATGATAACCAAGAGATTCATTTTCCAATTTCCCAGTAAAACAGAATCTTCCGCTAATTTTAATCTTTTGTAATAAATGCATACACTTAGATTAATAAGTAATATATTTTGTTATAAGGACTCTCTTCTGTGTAACTTAGGCACTCACTTTTGCATAACTTAGGATTCTCTTTTTACAACTTATGACTTTTTCCTTGCAATTTAGGACTCTCTAGTTGCAACTTAGGACTCTTTTCTTGCAACTTAGGACTCTTTTCTTGCAATTTAGGACTCTTTTCTTGCAACTTAGGACTCTCTTCTGTGTAACTTAGGACTCTTTTCTCGCAACTTAAGACTCTCTTCTCGCAGCTGTCTCATTATGGAAGATCTTTCCCTATATATCTATCGCCCCCACACTTCTATTACGGAAGCTCGTATCCACTAGTATATAGACTGCATATCGAAACGGTGAAAATAAGGAAGGAGGAGAGGAGAAAATAAGAATACCGCGATCGCCGTTTCGTTCTGGTTTACGCCAGGCCTGAGAAAGAATTTTCCTCGCTTCGATCCGTGCGCGAAACGAACATCGCCTTTCATTTTTCATGCGCTCGCTGCATGCTGCATGGGTTGTTCCCAAGAAAATCCTGGAAACGTGAGAAACGCGTTTCCTCGCTTATGTTTTATAATATAATATATATAACAGGGTATCGTAACAAATAATAATATAACAGGTATCGATAGAATGATAATTGATGTTAACAACACCTCTCCTACCCTAGATCTATTCAGCTAATCTCTGCACACTATAAAAAACAGCTACCACTGTTCTCTGTAAAATTTTATTATCTTTTACCATTTGTACAATTTTTACTTTCTTTGTTTACATTTACTATATTTTCATACCTCACTGTAATAATTTCATTGTAATTCTCTAATGGATTAATCCCGTAAAAAATAAATAAATAAATAATAATATTTCGATAGGGGATTTCTGACGTTTTAATGAATTATAATATTCCCGAAGATCGGTCGAATCCACCTCTTTCGGTTAACCCTTCTCCACTCAAGGCTGTTCATTAATCACTTATGAACTAATTAACCCCGAATTAATTCAATTTCGATGTAAATTTACGATATTCCTTCCTTTTTAATTCAGAACTTTTCCGCAATGAAAGGACAATATTATTAATAAATGAACGTTGAAAAAAAAGTTAGAATTTTCTCGACAAAACTTTTTGAAAGACTGTGCGTCTTCGAGGGATTAAACTGTTTAACAACAATTATTGGAACAACAGTTTAAAAACTCCATGATACATTTCTTCGAAATTAAGGAAACAAAATATCTTTCTGGGAGTGCAAGAAATAGGGGAAAAAACGAATAACCATGGAAAAAACTTGTAGACCGAAAGCAAACAATTCACCGAGCCATCGAACGACTTTTTCGTGTTCCCCGAGAACTGGAAACGATTCAGTCTGTGCTCGATATACTGTTTGCTCCCGTGTTCTAGAGGTCATTTCTGGTGTTTACACACCGGCAGATCAGCATTTTCGGAGAAAGCCCGTCGATCATGCTCCGGAGAGAGATAATGGCACGCGCGTTTCGAAATCGTTCGACGACGCTGCCATACCGTACATGTAATCGTGAGGCTGACGGTCGAAGGAACTCGAGAATTCGTATACTAATTAAACACATGGCCATCAGACTGTGAGATTCTTTTGTGCTTATTCATTATCTTCGTTCTTTTTCGTGGAAGAGGAAGTTCCGTGGCCTGACGGCTAAGCGAAGTTGACAACCATATAAACGGTCCTCAGTCGAGTTTTTACCGAATAATTAAGAAGATTGGACTAAGTAATTTGTTGAATGCACAATTTTTGAGCTAAACGTTTCAATCGAGCAGAGGAATAAAAATTGAACAGAGATAATGCTATGAAAGTAGGGATTTTTTATGGGGATCAACTGTTTTTGTTCAGCCAAAAAGATGGAAATTGAACAGAGATATTGCCTTAAAAATTGGGGATTTTTATGGAAATGAACTAGCTTTATTCGGATAAAAAAATGAAAATTGATCAGAGAGATATTGCCTTAAAAATAGGGAATTTTTATGGGAATAAACTAGCTTTATTTAGACAAAAAAAATTAAAAATTGAATGTATATGATGCGATGAAAATATGGAATTTTTATGGGGATAAATTAAAAGAATCGAGATGTTGTAATATCAATCGAGAAGAACAATTTCCGAACTCGATGATAATACAGAGTGGTAACAATGGCAATGATGTTGATTCCGCTAGCTGAAGATATCGATCCTCGAGGTCACCGGACTAAGTCTCTTCCAATCAGTTCGTTTACGCTTACGGACAATTCTCAAGATCGATTTATAAGTTAAGAGCAACAAAAAAAAGGGGTGTCGAGGTGTGTGATAAGTCGCGATACCTCGAGATATCGATCTTGCACGTAGCAGAAACTAAATCTTCCATCGAGCTATATACGATAGATACTTCCGTGGAAACTTTGAACCCGGGAGAATCAGAATCTAATCTCAATACACAAAAACTAGTTTTCTGAAAGTGCACTGCCCTTCTCGGTTAGAATATCATATCCGGTATTTCCTCGTTTTTCGACATTCATTAAAATACAGTATCGTGCAAATTAATACGACCAAGCAGTCTAAAATTGTTCCGATTATTAACCCTTTGCACTCGACAGGTGATTGTTAGTCGTCTAATAATATTCAGTTCAAAGAGTTTCAAGTGCAAAACATTTATTAAGATTCGCTTGTATTAAACTTCATTTAGTTTAATTAAGTCTTATACTAAAATTTGCATATATGACTACTTAACCTTCGGGCTTGACCAACAAACAAACTAAGGTCTGAAAATTTGTGAAACTATCATTTGGCGACCGATACTCGTCTCTCGAGCGCAAAGGGTTAACACTTAACCAACCAAATAGGGAGATCTTCCATTCTTTCCTCTGCCATTGATTCTAGTTAGTCTTGAACTGAATTTGAATTGATTAAAAATTGTACTTTGGAAGAATAGAAAATGCATTTAATGAACTGTGAACTGCACTAGTTCAAGACTAACTAATAACAAAAGTACACATAATCAATGACAGAGGAAAGATTGGGAGATCTCCCCATTCGGTTGGCTAAGTGTTAAATTCAACCTCAAAATTCAGAGAAAACAGGTCTAGCTAACACATCATTTCCCTAATATATACCACCTCAAATCCAAGCAATACAGTCCAAATCAAATAGTATAATTTTTTCCTAACAATCAGTAATTACACCATATTTTACAATATCAGATTAAGTTCTCGCGTTACTCTCCCAATCGTCATTGCCCCGTCGTTCTCTCTCGCGCAGAAAGCGCACAGGCGCACAACAAGCCGGAAGGAGGCAAAAAGGGAAAAAAGGAGAGCGTGTGTCACCCAGGACGCACAGATGGGGTGGCCAGGGTGTTACGGCTGGGTAAACCCAAGGTTGTCAGGGCTACGACTCTCGAAACACACTAACCGACCGCCATCTTTGCTTCTCCTGCGTGGTGCTGCGTGGGTGTATCCAAGCGTGGAGAGGAGCGGGGCGGGTAAAGAGGGTCGAGGGGAGGGCGAGGGGGTGGGAGAACGAGAGGAGAGACAGAGAAAGAGGGAACCCGGACGACAACCACGATGACGAAGCCACGGTCGAAGAAACGCGTCGAGAGGAGAGGAGGCGGGGGCGGGAGGGGGGCGATGGCGATATAGGGGGAGATGAGAGCACTGAAAGCTAGGGAGAAGGTAAAAATGTAGGGACAAACGGAGGTTTCGCGTGGGGAACCAAGTTTGGTGTTTTTGTTTCGTTTCTTTTCGCTTGAACAATTCGGTAAAGCAGAATTTTTGCGGATAATTTTTATTTAAATTTGGCTAGGTTAAGGTCCTCGATCCCGTTTTGTCCGATTTGTGATTTGAAAAGTGTCACGTGACCTATGCAACGGTAATTGCGTCAGGTGATGCAGTATATTGCAGTAGGAAATTTAAGGATTGGTTTAATTTACCAGAGAGGTAACTAAAAATAAATGCCCGACCGTTTTAACCCTAACTAAACATTCGTCTAATAGACTACCATTTCAATTTTACGAACTCAAGATCTGCCAAAATTGCAAACGCTAATTTTTAATTACTTTTCTATTTTTAAATTAAAATATTATAATACTTCTCTTAAAAGTTCAATTATCTAGGATTAAAAATGTCTTCGATGTACAAACGCCTTTCGAAAGTTAGATTTAAGAAGAAAAATTACCATAAAATAAACATTCCGGATAATCCGCTAAGTTATTTCTAAAATGTAAAAGAAAACAAGAACGAAAAACAAGACGGAGCGAGATAAAATGAACCACCGGAACAGCGGACGGATTGGGTCGAGGAGAGAGAGGAGGCAAGTCGTCGCGCAGGAGTGGGGGGAGCAGCTATTGGCGGGGCGGAGAGGGAGACGAGATAAAAGCTCGGACAGATGAGAGCCGGCCAATGGCGGGCATCTCCCCCACCACTGGTTCAGCGCAGCATCCAATGACTCGTAGGAGGCGCCGGTTGGCGGATGTGCGCATGTCCGCCCTCGATGGACTGACACTGCTCCCTTTTCCGCGACTCTCTGCGACACGGTTCTCCTCTCCCAAGGGGGTGCATTGCGGATACAGGGCGTGGCGTTCTGGCCCTTCGCGATGTCTCGCCCTTTGGATGGCCCTGTTCCCTGGATTGTAGAGCTCATTGGCGGAGATGAAAAAATGGTTTCAGAACAGAAACTTGGCGATTGGAGGAAATTTTTAATGATCTTTAATGGTAGATTCTTTTGGGGATTTTAAATTTAACATGGTTTCCAACTGGGTACTTTTAAGGAGTACCTTTAAAATCTATCAGAATCCGTTAATATTATTTTGTATTGTTGAACTATATTTAAATCGCTCTTTTGGACTCACTCTCCACTCTCTTTCACTCTCTTTCTCTTTAACTCACTCTCTCTCTCTCTCTCTCTCTCTCTCTCTCTCTCTCTCTCGTGTAAATCGCAATTATAGTTCAGTAATTTGCGACGAGTTTAAGCAACCTATCTTGCCAAGATTTACGGTTCTTTTGTTTTAGTAATCGAAATAATTTTGTTTGGTAACATTACGTAATCTTTGCACCTAAATTGTACGCAGAATTTTCAGAAATCACATCGGTTTGATTTAATTCGATTGTGTGTACAATTGACGGTTCGTTCCAGATCGTGCTCCGGTCGCGTTATCGAAGATAAGCCGATTTTCGTGACCGAAAGCTGATCGTCGGTCAGAATTCTTAATGAAACGTGTTCAAATATTTGGTTCAATCAGCGGTCCCCAGCGATTGATTTAATAACACCATTTCATAAGCCATCAATACATATTTCTCAATTTACAAAATCATTAAATTTCCCGTTAAACAAAAAAAGAAATTTATAATCGTAAACTTCAAAGAAGAGTAGGATCGCTTGAAAATAAAAAGTCGTGTAACCATTGGAAAGAATAACGTTTCTAAGAAGAAATAGAATCGTTTCGTGGAATCGTCGTGGATAATCGTATCTTCTGCAGAAGAAACTTTACTGAACCCTGGCTCGACATAATTGTAGAAGCGTTGTCATCGTTACTAACCATGGCGGACGTTTCTCTGAACTCTGCTGAATCAACAATGAGAGCGTAATCGAAAAAATATTGTCATTCATCGAAGCATAACGACAGCCGAGAGGGTACCGTATCGATCTTCCTGTTCGAAATCGAGAAACGTTACAGTTCCAACGGATCTCATCGCCTCGCGCACAATTTCGTTTGTTAAAGATAGTTTCGAAACGGTGTGTTAAAAATTCGTTTGTTTATAACAAATTAATTATCTTTCAGAGATAGGATATCACAGTTTAACAATAGTACAGGATACCAGAAGTCTGTTATTCACAAATTGAAGATTTATTTTATTTTTCTAATCCCATTTTTAATTTTTATTCCGCTGTACGATTTAACGATCGAATCATGAACCGTTAATTTACTGCAACATATTAAAACCTTGGCGTACAAATAAAATGGAATTTGATGCATTCGAAAAAATCGTTGTTGTTGAACCAATATCTGTTATGTGCAGAAAGTATAACTTTGAAAACGTTCTCCATAGAAGTTTTTATTTGACAATATTTTGGGTTACTATTATAAGGGTTACTATAAGTAATCACCAATTTGTCATTTTGACTGGTTTGGTAGTTCTGGTGTTAATATTCATCGATCGAACCTGGTCGAAAGTGTCGCCGCGCGTTGCGATCGATACGACCAGAGCTGTGGGGCCTTGGAGAAAAAAGAAGAGAAATCGGTTTTCGTGGTTCACAAAGCCCCGTAACCATTGGTCTCCGGCGATCGGTGATCGTTAGAAATGGAAAGCCAGCTGGGTTTCCTTTGTCACGACAGAGGGATCTGTTCCGAATTTCACCGGAGGTGCTTGCTTTGTGCTATCCTCGATTTCATAGGCGACCGATATTCCCTAGACTCACCGCCATTTTGGTTGCCATAGTTTCGATCTCGTGGAAACTGAGAACGGCTAAAGATGTTTGAATAATTCGAGTAATGAACGGAGTAAATAAGTAAAGCACGAGTGTGATATTTATTTATTTATTTATCTATTTATTTATTTATTAATATCTTTCAATCTTTATATCTTTATATCTTAAAGATATCTTATGCCTTTGGCATTCTTATAATTTTTTGGGAAAAAGTTCGAACTTCCGAAATCCAGATTAATAATACTTGATATATAACAATGGAGAAATTTGAGTCGACGTCGAGATTCGAAAATTGAAGTGGATTACAAGTTTCGATCAACGGGGTGCGAATTGGCGATCTACTCGAGGATCATGCCTCTCGAGATAATATTTTTGAAACAAAGTTTCTCGAAATCCAGATAAGCAGAGTTAGTCACGCTCGCGGGTAGATAAGCGACTCTTTTTTTTTTATCCAGCAGCTAGATAAATGTTTATTTATTGTGCATTGCAAAATTATCATCGATGGGAGGAACTTTTACGAATTCCTTGTTTGGCTCTCTTGAACAACTCTGCATCTAGCGCTGATAGAACCGAATGGGGAAATCTCGCATTTTTTCTCTGATAAAGCGTTGCCATTGATTCTATTTACTTTTATCATTAGTTGGTCTTGAGCTGTTGGTGTTGAATTGATTAAAAATTGTACTTTGGAAAGCAGAAAATGCATTTGATGAACTGCTAACAACACTAGTTCAAGATTAACTAATCAAAAAAAGTAAATAGGATCAAAAAAATGGGAAATCTTCCCATTCGATTGGCTAAGTGTTAAAATCCAAATTATGACCAAGACTCAAAATTCAGTTGGACCAAAGATTTAAACATCAATCCTTAAAAATTTCAGTCTGAAGGAGAAGAAAATTAGTTCAATTCAGAATTCTCCCACAATTGTCATCAAATTACAACCACCACACCTTTTCACTCTCATTTTAACTCTTAACCAACCGAATGGAGAGGTCTCCCATTCTCTCCTCTGTCAATGATTCTATTTACTTCTATTATTAGTTGGTTTTGACCTGGAGTGTTGAGTTGATTAAAAATTGTACTTTGGAAAAGCAGAAAATGGGAGATCTCCCCATTCGATTGACTGTTAAGTAATTAAAGTAATTAAACTGTTAAGCATGGAAAATCGATTTCCTGAACTCCTCGAACTTCCATATTTGCTTCTTAATGTTAATTGCTCATTTTTTGTACCATTTAAAAGGCATTCAAATTCACATTTTTACACTCGAATGTTCAACTGAGATCGAAACTGTTCGGCCACCGAACAACCGCAACAAGAGTGTCGGCCATCAACCTTATGTCGTTCGCGTCCACCTGTTCAACTCTGTTCTATCGAGCGTCATCAAATGACAGGCCACGTGACCGCTCGAAGTGTCACGAAGCGAAAAACGAGCCGAGAAGGTTGGCGCGGTCGTGGACGTAGACCATTCGCGGTCGGATGTCCTCTCTGAGGGAAAAAGTTATAAGATGTGGAAAACAAAAACTGACAAACTCATATCTGCGTCTATAGCCCTTACGAGCAACTTCCGTTAATCGCATATATGCGTCCATGGTCCTTACGAGCAACTTTTGTTATCATTAACACATTTGTCGCCCAGCTTGATTCGGCTGAGTTTCTCGCAGAGCCCAAATCCGATTGCATAAAGAACTGGGGTGAAAAAAATATAAAAACAGCAACAATTTTTACTTTTTATTTTTATTCTACGTATTTTATATTTATATATATTATACTTCAATGCTTATTCCATTGAATTCCTTTTAAAATTCCAATTTAAAATCCTATTTAACTTGAAGAAAAGGAGCGTCACCCATATTTGGGTGGCATGGCGACGAACGTGTTAAAAGGTTAACACCGAAATGTGTCGCCACGGAAAAAGTCATAAGGTAAAGAAAACAAAAATTAGCAAAGGCATATATGGGTCCATAGTCCCTACGAGCAACGTTAGTCAGACGCATATATGCGTCCATGGCATTCAAAAGGTTAAGTGGTTGATACGTGTCGGCGTTTGGGCTTTAAACGTCTCATATACCTTCGGCGCGTTGCTCGTCATTTTATTACACCGTGAAAGGGTTAAGCGCGAACCGGACCGCTAAACGCGGACGCAAACCGCAAGCTAAGTCGGAGTTAAACGGCCGAAAACCCGTTTCGGCCGCGTGATTTACGCGCATGAATCAAGTCACCTGCAGGCCAGCAGGAGGAGAGGCCCCCGTCTTTCTCAGCCACGCGTGAGACCGGCTTTAAATCGCACCTGTTCTCCTCTCCACGCTTTCAGCCTCGGACGGGGGCCTGTCTCTTTTCGTGTCAGGAATTTGTCTGCTCAATCATGTTTTTTATGCATGCGATCTTGTCGCTAAAGCTTGTTACTCGAACAATAAACCGCTTTTGCATTCCACTCGGGTATCGATAGAATGATTGTTAATGTTAACAACATCTATCCTACCTTAGATCTATTCAGCCAGTCTCTTCACTCGATAAATAGATAATTTTATTGTATATACAAATATATAATATATAAATACTGCAGCTCTTTTCTCTGCAAAATTGTCTTATTTTTAATACAATTCTCTTCCATTTGCATATTTTTACTTTTCTCTGTTTACCATTATTATATTTTCACACCTCACTGTAATAATTTCCTTGTAATTCTCTAATGCGTTAATCCCGTATAAATAAATAAATTTACTACGATTTTCTGCAGAACATATAATTAAAGATTTGTTTTCTATGTATTCGCTATTTTTTCATGTAATTTTCAATTTGATTTCTTCCATGCAAAAGGTACACTTTAGTCGTCGGTAGTTCTGGTATTAAGCTTGCACTATTGTACATATTAACAATAGAACTACAGAGCAGTCAAGATGACCAATTGGTGATTATTCATAGCAACCTTATAAATTCACTGTGGTAAAGCTTCTAAAATTTACTACGATTTTCTGCAGAAGGTATAACTAAAAATTTGTTTTCTACTAGAACTACCATAACAATCAAGATGACCAATTGGTGATTATTCATAGCAACCTTATAAATTTACTGTGGTAAAGCTTCCAGAATTTACAACGATTTTCTGCAGAAGGTATAACTAAAGATTTGTTTTCTACTAGAACTACCATAACAATCAAGATGACCAATTGGTGATTATTCATAGCAACCTTATAAATTCACTGTGGTAAAGCTTCCAAAATTTACCATGATTTTCTGCAGAAGGTATAAAGATTTGTTTTCTACGCATTCGGTATTTTTTCATATAATTTTCAATTTGATTTCTTTCATGCAAAAAGTACACTTTTTCGGTAGTTCTGGTGTTAAGGTCGATCGAGTAGATTGGATCATTGATAACGTAGCGAGAGATGTTTTGTCTGCTTCCTGCTGGTGCTCGATAATACGGATCGACGCCGTCAATACCGCGTTAATCTATCGCTTCTTGTCGGATGAAAAGAGCTGCCGGCGAAGATAAAGGCGAGCGCGCAAGATCACGTACGTTTGCGTTGCCACGATTTTTTTCGAGCCCCGCCGATGGCGACGTTTCATGTTTCATCCGCTTGTATCGAAGTACCACGGAAGAATCCCCGTCTTTTTTTTTCACGATCGCAATCGCTTACGTGGCTGTTCAGTTTCACAACTGCATCAAATGATTCCGCGATTATGGTCGCTCGGTGTTTCGACGATAGAACTAGCAAATGCTGATAGGAATGAGAAATTCGTAATTTTCCACGGAAGTCTTATGAATATATTACGGTTCATATTCGAAGATTTCGATTACAATTGCATCGTTCGTGATTAGTGGACCAGGGATTTTTATCGATTTATATCGTAAACGATCTCCTGAATATAGCGTAAATTAATAATATTTAAAGAGCAAAGCAAATTTTTACTTGTATTCCAGTTTCCAGTTACAATTCATCCTGTTAATAGAATCGCATAAAAATCTCCAGTCTAGTATCCATTAGGTATGCAAATTAATTCGGTGCCTTTTTCGCACGGAACTAATCTTCCTAACTTTTGAATTTTTCCTAACTGAAGCGAACGTTACGATAAAAAAAATTGATGGGTAACACTCGGTTGCAACGCAAGCCCTTCTTTAATTTCTTCAAACGTTTTTTAAAAGTCTTTTAAGCTTTCTTGCCTGTGTCGATATTCCTCGAAAGGTTAATCGACGATTAACGAGACCCTAACAGTTGCTCGATCAACCAAACTCGTCAAGAGCAATCTTAAAGTCGGAGCCTATTTATAAAAACACGAACTCTGTTATCCGAACGAAGAATCAGACGATAAAGAAAATTGGATGAGCTCCTAACATATGCACGATATTGTCCCCGGAGAGGTTCATATAAACGGAGTTCTACTGTGCACCATAAAAGCAACAATATTTATCGGGTAATCGCGTTAAATCGGCCTGTTTTCGTAACGGTATCGTTCTCGGAAGCGCGTGATCCAGCATTGGTCTCTCTCCAGGATCGAAAACGCTGGTAAATAAGGATGATTGCGGTTCCCCAGTCGCCTGATAAGTGTCATTGTCCCAGCTTCGAGGCATTCTTTGCGGTCGTCGTCTATCAGCTTCCGGAAGGCGCACGCTCCGCATGGATTTCTGCGACACGATCGTATCACGCGGTGCCGGCTGTTATAATTACAAAAATTTACAAACAATAAGCCATTATCGGGTCGAAGTGAAATCGAAACAATTGGCTAGTCGATCGCTGCTACATATTCTTAACGCTTCTCTGACAAAGCTCGGCGATAAATGTGCTCTTAAAAAGAGTCTTCCTCCCCTATCCCTCGAAACGAGATTTTTTAATGTTGAGGAGGAGGAGGAGGAGATCGTGAAAAATAAAATTATTTTATGCTGTTTAAAGTATAACTAGCATTTTCTGTGTAACATTTTTTGTACTGCAGTTTTTGAAGTTAACCTATCGCGTTCGTTTGTTTCAGTTACTGTTAAGAGTGGCCCCGATCAGGGACACGAAACCGAAGCACAAGTTGATGCTGCATCGTCACCATCGAGTGTAAGTTTGAAATAATTTTTCTCTGACAGCAACAATTATTTTAAAGCACACCTATTTAGTCTATTCTCTAATCCCTAATCTCTTCCTCTTTTTTTTTTTGTATTTCTCGTTTGCAACGTTTTTCTTTGTACTAACTCTTTTCAATGCCCTGTATGTACTATAATTTACCTATTACTTATGTATATAAAAAGGTCTACGTCGGTATATTAATTAATAAATTAAATTAAATACATACCTGCCACACAGTGTAATGTCCGTAAAAGTCGAGTATCTAACAAAATTAAAAATTCCCTGCTGCCAAGATATTTTTGAATCCCCGTTTAACAATGCTTTGTTACGTCTTGTAGGTCGAGTTACCGGAAAGCGCGCACCCCTGCCCCGCCTGTCCCACGGTGTTACCCTCCTCCAGGGAGCTCACGAACCACCTCCGTGGCCACAACTCGCCCCGCAGCACCGACTGCAGCGGCGAGGATGACTATTGCTGCGGCGTGTGCAACAAAGTGCTCAGCTCGGCCAGTTCCCTGGACAGGCACGTGCTGGTGCACTCCGGGGAGCGGCCGTTCAAGTGCAAGTATTGCGACATGGCGTTCACCACCAACGGGAACATGAACAGGCATCTGAGAACGGCGCACAGGGGCGCGTCGCCTCACAGCTGCACCGACTCGGAGGGTAGCAGCGACTCGGAGAAGCCGTCCAAAAGGCGGCACCTCGAGGAGTACAACAACAACGAGATCACTAAGAGAAACTCGCCGGATTTCGAGAGACGCGACGAGAAATCGCCCACGTTGTCCGGGAAGAGAAAGTGCACCGATTACCTGAGCGACGGCGAGGGCCAGAAGAGGCACAAGATACTGCTGAACAACTCGAGGACGGAGATGAAGTCGAGGCCGGACGACAACCAGAACGTGTACAATTGCCCGGTGTGTGGCAGACAGGACTTTGCCACCACCGCCCTCTTAGAGGCGCACCTGGAACGGTGTCATCCGGAGTTCCCTGCGAAATGCGACGCCTGCAACTTGTCCTTCAAAAACCACAGGGTGCTGAACCTGCACCGATTCATGATCCACTTCGCCGAGCATTCGATCGGGAACACAGCGAGGAACCTGAGGAACTCGGTGGTGGGATTCAACGACCTGACGTTCGTCGATTTCTCGTCGGACAAGTTCCCAGCGATAGCCAGGGCAGTCTGCGAGCAATCCCTGCACCGGCCAGCATCCGGGGAAGTGGCCAAGTTCCAGTGTTGCAAGTGTCTGCGGGGATTCCCCTGTAGATCCGCGTTGGACGCGCACGAGACCGATTGCGGCACGACGAATTCACAGGCGAGGGCCTCTGACGATAACCAGTCGAGAAGAGACGACTTCTTCGCCGGTCTGGATCTGCAGAACAAGGCTGCATTGACCGAGGCGAAAGAGGGTAAGGATTTGGCCGACATACAGAGCATCATATCCGTCACCTCTGGTCCTATACTGCAAAACTTCCCTCGATCAGACGCGAGCACACCAGAGAACAACATCAGATTCAACCCGAATATCAGTTCGTCTGGATCGTCGGGTACTTTCTCTGGGGAATCACACGAGGAAGAAGCACAGGATGCGTTCGCGGCGGAGTTCAGGAAGATGAAGCTGAAGGGGGAGTTCCCCTGCAGACTTTGCTCGGCCATATTTCCGAACCTGAGGGCCCTGAAGGGTCACAACAGGGCGCACATGGGCGTAGG
The DNA here is from genome assembly GCA_033822845.1 of Tetrapedia diversipes. Classification (NCBI taxonomy): domain Eukaryota; kingdom Metazoa; phylum Arthropoda; class Insecta; order Hymenoptera; family Apidae; genus Tetrapedia; species Tetrapedia diversipes. Next base: position 54,011 of record JAOPTO010001219.1, read on the forward strand.
ACCCGGAATGCCCTACCCCTGCAACATGTGCCCGTACACCAGCACCGACAAAGCTACTTTGGTCAGACATCTGCGCTCTCACAACGGCGACAGACCGTACGAATGTTCCCTCTGCAACTACGCGTTCACCACCAAAGCGAACTGTGAGCGCCACGTACGAAACAGACACGGGAAGCTGACCAGAGAGGACATTAAAAGCGTTCTCATCTACCATCCGAACGAAGATTCGACCAACGAGAACGCGGAAAGAAGTTCGCCCAGAGTACTGAAGGACGAGGTGAGGAAGAGCCTGATTTATCCACCTGAACGAGACGATCTTCAGCACCAAGCGCAAATGCACTATCCCCCGGTGCCTATGGAGGTGCGGGGCGAGATCAGGATAATAGAGGAGGCGAAGCTGCACAACTCTGCGCTGTCCATGCATAACGTGAACCATTACGATAAAAGCGATGCGTTCTCGAGACCCGTCCAACCCATGGAGCTGACCCAGCGAACAGCCGAGGAAGGGAAACAGCACAGTCAGGACAGCAAGTCGGACTATTCGAAGCTGGACGACGATCTGGAATCGAGGTCGTCGATGGGCAGCGTGTCTCTAGTCAGTGATACCAAATCAGATTCGCACCAAAGAATACAAGCTAGTCCGATGAACCTGAAGAAAGGCCTGAGCGTGTCCGACAGCATGGGCGAGGACGGGCCGTTGGATCTCTCCATGGATGTGCTGGATCTCAGCAAGAAGTCGAAGGAGAAGGAAGAGAATAATTTCGCTGCGTCCCACGAACACTTCGGAAAGAGCCAGAAGGACCTGTTCAACGCGACCAGTCAGTTGCTATTAACCGAGGCCTTCTTGAAGGCTGGCCAAGGCACCTCTCAGCCTACCTCCCTGGAAGCTCTTTACGCCAAAGCCATTTACAGGAACTTCGGCACGTTCCCTGCCAGCGTGGGAGCCGGTATACTACCACCGTACATGTTCAACCCTCACGTGTTTAGCCAGGATTACACCATGAAGGAGAGGATACAGAAAGAGTTGGTCAGAGGCTTACAGCTGACTAGTGGAGGCACTCTTGTGGAGCCACCTATCGGCGCCGCGGGATTCACTGCTTTCTCGCAAGCCAGAGACATCAACGCTCAGGCGGCAACCGAGCAGAGCGACTACGCTAAGCTGATCTCCTCTAAAATGGCGAACAAAGGTCTGGCCAGCCGTGACAAGCCGGATAACGTACCCAACTCGAACTCCGTTAAGATGGTCATCAAGAATGGAGTCCTGATGCCTAAGCAGAAGCAACGCCGTTACAGGACCGAGAGACCGTTCACTTGTGAACACTGTTCAGCGAGGTTCACCTTGAGGAGTAACATGGAGAGACACATAAAGCAACAACATCCTCAGCACTGGAGCCAAAGACCTAGAGGAGGTCACTCGACCAGAGGAAGACCGCCCTCCAGCCATCCCACGTTGTTACAGAACCTTGGTCAGCCTGCCTCGCAGGTTACCCCCCAATCGTATACCAGTATTCTGCCGAAAGTTGAACAGCCAACGAACTCAGAGTATCCAAAGCATCCGATTTCGGATCAGGTGAAGTATGCGATCTTGGCTCAGCAGTTGAAGGCCAGCAAAGTGGAGGAGAATGACTCTGAAGAGGAACTAGTGATAGACGAGGATCCACAGGACAAGGATAATCAGGAATCTCAGGATCAGAAGGAGAAGAGTTTGCTAAGGGGACAATTGGAGGGTGTAGAATCTAGTAAAGAAGCTGCGGTGAAAGAAGAACCCAAGGAGTGCGTAAAAGATGTCTCAGACGGAACCAATTCCAATGTTGAGAAAAAAGAAGAGAGCGATGCTGATGATGCTAAAACGTCTGACACTGAGGAGCCCGCTGAAACGGAAAAATCAAAAGGTAAAAACCTTGTCGGAGGTGTCAAGTCGGAACCAGTTGAGACAAAGAATGAGAAAATGGAAGACGGAACGACTGATCTGGCCAGCGTATCAGAATTGCTGGATAATGCTTCCCAACAGTACCAACAATTTCAGCCTCAATACTTGAGCGACGAGGAAGGGTTGGTGGCGTCCAACAGCGACTGCAACAATTCCGGCAGCGACGAGAAATCCGATTCTGTGAATTCGTTAAACTCGGTGAACGCCTCGTCGAAAAAGAAAAAGAAAAAAAAGAAGAAGAAGAAGAAGAAGTCCGCCTACTCGATGGCTCCCAACCGAGTAATCTGTCCGTACTGTGAGCGGCCATTTCCGTGGACCTCCTCCCTCAGGAGGCACATTCTCACGCACACTGGACAGAAACCTTACCAGTGCATCCATTGCTCATTGTTGTTCACCACCAAGTCGAACTGCGACCGTCATCTGCTGAGGAAGCACAAAGCGAACCCCAACAAGATGCGCCGGGTCAGGAATTCCTCCTCCCCGGACTCCCAGGCAGTGATCAACAACAACAACTCGTTCTCCATGAGGAACGTACCCGAAAGGCCGTACAAGTGCAACCAATGCCCTAGCTCAACCTTCTCGACTCTGGGCAACTTAAAGAAGCATCGTTCTACAAAACACGCCAGGAAGATTAAGTCCAGGTCAGATACTCCGTCCAGCGAGCCTCAAGCCAGTCCTCAGGAGTGCTCGAAACAGAACAATGAACAAACCGATTACGATAGCCAATCGTCGAGCGTGTCCGAAGGCATGGAGACCACCTCCTCTTCGGTGACAACAGGTCCGCCCAAATCAAATTTGAATACCTCGTCGTCAACCAACGATACTACACCCAGGTCGAGAAGACCTTCGCCGAGATCGTCGCCTGGGCCCAGCGATGTGCCGTTCAAGTGTCACCTGTGTGACTGTGGCTTCGCAGATCGACAAGATTGCCTGGAGCACATCAAGATGAACCACAAGAGGTCCTATGAGATGTTGGTCGCGAAGGGCGCCCTCGACATGGACATCGACGCGATTGAAGATCAGCAACAACCTCCGCCCCAGCAGCATGCTAGCGACGGAGAAGAAAAAAGGGGACGTTTCCCGGATTACAGTAACAGAAAGGTAAGAGATTTGTTCGTTAACGTTGTGTCTCTGAGCCGATTCTTATACAAGAGTGTGAATTGTACATATACCTTGGTGGAAAAAATGTTTAACCTCTCGTTGCATCTGTTTCATCAAGTTTATCTACAGTTTCCTTTACACTCTGTAACACCAATTCTATCTCAAGCGGTGTTATTCTGTAACAGATGAGCAACAACTAAAACACCCCAACATTTCCAGGTGGTCTGCGCTTTCTGCATGAGGCGATTCTGGTCTGCGGAAGATCTCCGTCGTCACATGAGAACCCACACGGGGGAGCGACCGTTCTCCTGCGACATCTGCTGTAGGAGGTTCACCTTAAAGCATAGCATGCTGCGACACAGGAAGAAGCACGAATCCATCGATTCCACCATGTACGTTGGCACCAGCGGTGACGAGGAGAACTCGCCCACGCAGCCACCTACGATCACACCGCGAAGCCAACAGCAGCCACCGGCTCTGATCGCGATCAACAGCGGGAGCACCCGCATTCAAGACAGAATCTCCTTACCGACCGTCGCTCCAGTCGCAACAGGTGACGCGGCGCCAAGCGGATTGATGAGATTTAATCCTTACGAGAAGTTAACCACCCTCACTGGGAAATTGGCCAGCATTCCGCAGAACGTGAATCCGGATGCGAGTGAAAGCGCTGACAACGACTTGATTTCTAACCTGCTAGGAATACGGGACAAGAGTTTCATCGATCGAGTACTTCAAGCATCCGCTGACGACGCCGCCAAACTGCTGGGAGTGAAACGTAGTCAAGAATGAAATAGATTCGCCTACTCCTTCTTTGTGGACATCTCACGATCGTGCCTTAGGTTCATTCCCTCTTCGGGTGTGTCGAAGTCAACTGATTTAGTAGGTTGATCTATTATGTATAATAAGAAATAGTGTCAATACGTACTTTAGAAGAAACGGTTGTAGGCTAGCGTTAATAGATGATGTGATTTTGATGGATCTTCTGCGTAAAAATCAAGTTTTGTTTTATTTGAACGTTTATTTTTTTTTTTTTTTCTTTATGTAATCGATGCGATTGGCATGGTTTGTTGGAAGACTGTAAAGATTCGTCAATGGAATGTTCATCCATTAGTATAAAAATGATTATCTATGACAGGTCGTAGTTATATGATATTATGTACAAGAAGTTGTAGTAACATTTTATCAAACTCTGCATGAGGATTCAATTGGTGATGTAGCAGTGTTTCTCAAACATTGATGTGCAACGTTTTAGACGAAAGCAAAATTCTTTTTAAATAAACGCAATCTTCTTTATTTGTTGAATATTTTTATTGAACATTCGGCTTATTATCTCGAACTAAAAATATCATTCTAACAAAGAAATTCTTCGAATTCGAGAAGAACAAAATTTCGGAGCTATTACCCTTAACCTTGATTCTACAACTCAATAGCGCCGGTTTTCTTCTTCTCTGTACAATCATACATTTTCTCCGATGATATTTTTAAGTTTTCGTAACGGCTTAATAGTTTAACAAAATAGTGAGTGTAATATCAGTTCAGCGAAGATCTCATCAAGTTTCCATGCCGTACTATGAGAAACGGAAGGAACGAGATATATCGATTACGAAAATGCAGCGCCACGTTTGCTGTCGCAAACAACGCCAGCGATCGCGTATGATCGCTATATGTTGGTTCTCCGTCGGTTAAGTACCTACTTTCCTTATTCCCTTTCCCTTTTTCTCTCCCTTCGAACTTCTCGCATACTCGCGTCGCGCGGGACCGTACTTGCGTGTATATCTCTTTATATTGTGTACATACATATACATATACATATATATATATACATATACCCACGTGTAAGTGTACTATTGGAGCCTAGGTGTCAGCATTGTACGCTCCAAAGGACACGATTAAACCTTGTTCAAAATGCAAGGTCGAGCGGAAACAAAGGTCGTGTAACTCACGTGTGTGCCCGTCGAGTGTGAAATGAGAGCGTCACAAGGCATTAATTAGTTATTTAGAGAACGACGCTCTACGTTGATCGATTGGGCCGTACCGATAACCCAAAGATACATTTTACACAACGAATTAAGTTAGCCATATTATAATACATACTTCTATTTATTGTTTGTCACGTACTTAGAGCCAGGATTCGCGGCGTTGTTAACGAGCAACATATTTTTCCGCCACGAAAATGTACTTTCCAGCGGGGAAGAAGTCTCGAAACGTGAACCGAAGCAATCGAAGGAGTTCGAAAAAGCGATGGATCGATTTATCGCTTCGGACACCGCGGAGACCGTGTGTGTGTTAGTTCGGTCGGTAACACGTATCGGTTACGTTCGTTCTTCTCTCGATAGACATCGTGCAAGTGAAATGATGCGATCGATAATACGCAAGAGTAGAGCAATATAGGAAAAAGTTTATCATGATTCTATAAATATATATATGTAATAATCGATTTCTATTCCGTCGCGTAAAAAGATTACTGTATATAGGTAGCCTAATTGAACACTCTGATACAGGTCTATGTTTCGCGTTGCATCGTGCATAGCCCGCGTTAATGATTTCTCTATGATGAAGGAAACGATATTTAAGAAAAAATGCAATTATACCAAATAGTCGGCTTCGGTTCTGCCTGTGTAGCGAGCGGATCTGATGTACACCGGAACACATGCAAATCGAACCGACCGACGAAAATTTGTATCTCCTAATAACCATCATACTGTTCTTTCCTTTCTTTCTTATCTCTTCCCCACGTTGCTCTCCGTTTCTGTTTTTGCCTTTCGTCGATCACCGTACGATCCCTGTTCGCAACACAGATACACAATAAATGTAACAACAGATACATTTCTCCTTTGTCTTAACCGTTTTTCTCTCTATTACTTACTTTTTCCTTCTTTTCTCTCTCTCCGTCTCTCTCCGTCTCCCTCCTCCCCCTATATCCTTCTTCACTTTTGTGTCTCTCTTGTTAAAGCTCATTGTATTTATTCTTTTATAGCGAGAACGACTGTGTGCGAATCGTTGCGCGCTTGTCGAAGGTCGAGCTTGAAAACTTACTCGAGGTGCTTTCCGTTACAATTTAGATGTATCTATCGTCGATAGCGTTTAAGTTTCTTCTTCGACTACACTGTTTTATACGTGCGCCGTGTGCAGGTCGTGTATAATTAGAATTAAATTAAAAAATTGGAATCCACCCGACGACTTCGTTCGCACGGTGCTTACACGTGTAAACGAAGTATTTCTCTGATTCGACTATCGATATATCGTGAATAAATTCGTTTCACGACTGAACGATGGGGGGCAGTTTATTCCCGTAATTATAAGGTTAAGAATTGCATCGTTATGCGAAACATAAAGATGTAAACCGTATAAATCGTGTAAATTGTGCGAATACCGAAGAGATGAATTAATAATTACTCGACGCTTCAGGAATTTCTCACACATTTTTCTGATTCGTTTCGGCTAGGTGTATTTATTGCGGAATTTAGTCTTCGTTATTTGTGAAATACACGGAAAGCACCCCTGGTAATTTCGCTCTGAATCGGTGTTTCTTTGTTCGTATGAAAAAAATATTTTAAGAAACATAGTCGATCAATCATTCGTTAAACAATGGAAGATTTAAATGAAAAGTTAATCATTTGTTCGTTCGGTGATAAATTATCTATTGCGTCGTTAATATTTTAAATATCGAACATCTAGTTCCGAGTGATCCGATTCAGATTAATTTAGCGTTATTTGAGAAGTGTTTCAATAAATGGAGGAATATTAAATAAATCATCGATACGATGTTTCGAGAACAAAACAGGAAACGCTGTTTCAGATCATTGAAACATTTCCGTGTCGACATAGCGCAACGCGTCGGTGAAGTCTGCGTAAAAAAAAAAAAAAAGTATAAAGTATGTAAACGATAAAGATCTATTTATTGACAATGCGAAACGCGTTTGAATATTTGGAGTGACGTTTTTTCTTGATTCGTTTAAAAGGATTTAAGCTATGAAGTAATTATTGTAGCGCACGTGTACATGATTATGTTGTATCCTTGTTTAAACTTTGCCTATGAATAAGAAAATATACCGTATCAAAATAACGACTTTTCTCTACTGTCATTTTCTTTATTTTTTTTTTTATCATTCCTGAAGCATGATCTCTGAGGAAACAAAAGTGAAAACGGAACAGGAAGCAACAAACATACACTGAACCCTTTCCACAATTTTATTTCCCGTCGAATATTATAATATTTCACTAATAGTAACGTCCAGTAAATAATATCAGTTAAAATAATAAATTATTAGGAGCAACCAAGCATATATCGCTATTTACATATAAATATTACACATTTCACTAATCTGCGTTCCACTATAAAACGCTATCGACAAAATAGCGTCGAATGCCGATATAAGAAAGACTCGCTTGTATCTCCATACCATTTTCTCCTCCCTCTTTAATCATGCACTTTCGTTTTCCAAACTGCTCAGTAAACATACTGAGCCACGAGAGTAATCCTCGTCGTCCCCCAGCCCAGATTCAACATTTAACTACAAAATGTTTTCTTTGTCGTTCTATCACGATTATACAAACGTGTGTGCGTTTAACAAGAGACACTTAACTATTAGATCGATCGAACAACACTGACGCTCGTATGGAGCTTTCTATTAAAAGATTTTAATCTTAAACGTTCAAAGTAGCAACGAGTATTCGCTATTCCGGTGCATTTAAAACATCTTCCGTCCATCACTCTGTGAATTACAAACAGCCGTATGGAAGATTTTTGGTCACGATTCTCCTCTTTTTCTTTTTTTTTTTTTTTCTTAAAGTGAAAAACACGAACAGTATATATCTATGTATATAGATATCAATTAAACGCACTCAGACCTAACACGTTAGCTGTATCTTCGTCGATCATTTTAAGATCTATTCGTAACAGATCATTCCAATGAGCGACGCTCCATCGTACTACAAAATCTGTTCAAAATATTACAAACAATCCTAAATAAATCATCTTAAGTATTCAACGTTCAATGTATTTGTAATGGAGAAAAACTGTATGCATGCATATACGTGTATGTCGGTAGAATATGATACACATTAGATCGCTGAAAACTCTGACCTTCTGATTAAGAACTACGAGCAATGAAAAAGCGGACAGAACATGGAAGCGGTTACGAAAGTACTACTACACATATGTACACGTATTGCAGCATTTTCTGACCCCGACGATAAAAGCGATTTACCGGTTAATAAACTTATATACTCTTCTCAGTTATTTCCTCTTTTTTTTTCCATTTTCTTCCGTCATTTTTCTATAAACAAATCAATAGCACTTTCTTAGGCATTCTTCACATACAGATAACATCCATTCTATATGCACCCGTAAATAAATTTAACAAAGATTAAATATTAATACGAGTATTAGGTCGCTGGATCACCACCTGTTGAAATCATGCTACAGTATGTTGTTCACTTCTAACCCGGGATCCGGTTGAGTTATGTTATCCGCCGTGAAGTCGAACGGTTCTACGTCTTTCATCTCGTCCTCAATTTTCACTGCGCTACTACTTATATCCTCCGGGAGTACCGCGTTGTTACAACCTTCATTCGCCGTGTTCAACGTATCCTCCGTTTTTATATCCTGTTTTATCATGAACGCCTGCTTCTTCGTTTTCGTCTCCTTTTTCGCATCAGTTCTCTCGTACATGAATGTCTTTCGTTTCCTTCTCATCGGTTTGCATACCTTCTTGTACAACACGTTCATTTCTTTTATTCGGCATATTGGTATCGTCCAATCCATCTCCTTAGATGTTGTGTCAGAATTTCGTGTGGGGTCCATTGTACTCTCATATTCGGGAATTTCTAATCCCAATTTTTTCATTACGCTAACCATTATCTCGTCAACGTTACCATTGATTATTAAGTCTGCCTTTTTGTCCTAAAACGATATTCTTTGTTTTTTAATCGTGACAATTTTTATATAGATAAATAATACCAGCCACGGTATACCATAACAATTTATACAAATATATCCTCAAATTATTAATAAGTTCATTGTTAAAAATTCAAAGCATTAATTTTCTCATAGTCTAAAGACAAAAAGATGTCTTACATGTTTTGTGGGCTGTAGATTACATATAACAAGTCGACCTCCATACTTTTTGGTATACAGAGGTAGATTACCACTCGGAATAATTTGGAGCGTTGTCCCAAGACATATACTTAGATCTGCGACACTGTAAACGTTTATTCTTCATATAATAACTCTGACGCTAATAAAAATTTCAATAACAAAACGATTGTAAATAATTGCCAACTAAAACCTGAGATATCAAAATAGGATTTTCAGATCAGTGAATCATTTTCCAAATCTTTTTAACTGTTTTCAACAACTGCTAGGCACTCTTCTTTCTAACGGTTTGTAAAAAATTCCAAATTTTTAACATCCAATTATTATATTACAATATGCATTCGCTTTATTAAAATATTTTTCTCGATCATCTATTTTCAAAATCTTGCACAGTGCCTTGATATTCATCTTTTACGTGTCACAATACGAAAGAAATTAAGACCTTTTTCCTGTTTTACAGATGTTCGTCGATTTACCTAGAATGTAAGTCAGATAATGTCAGATCACTGTCTGGCAAGTTGTGTTCCCAGTCGAGGATGGTGTCGTGCATGCGTCCACGGCATGGACGACCACCAATTTGTTCTGATCTACACACCGTGTCGAGGGATTTTTTTCCTACGCTTTTAGTTGCAAAATTCCGAATAAATTGCCTAAATAAATAATTCAAAATTACAGGATATTGTAACATTTCATAAACTTATAATTACTACAATTTAATTTTTTATACCAACCTTCCACATTTATCACACTGTTCAGTAAACATATTCCCATGCAATTCTGCAAGATGCAATCTTTGCACTCCAGATCGAAGATGCAATCCATCAATATTCTGACTTATAATAAACTTAACTTTTTCTGAAGAAAATAAAATATTCATAAAATTTTGTATTAACTTCTAACACATGATTACTTTTTAGTGTTACAATGGTACTCACTAGCTTCTATTAATTTTTTTAATGCCATATGTGTTTTCGTAGGAATCGCTTCGTCAAATGAAATATTCATTGTGGGTTTTAAACCTTTCTGCTCTAATGTCCATACTCCATTTGTACCTCTAATAAACCATACATAATATATGCAAATTATAAAAAAAACCTAATCAATTTATAAAATATAAATAACAATACAGAAACGTGCAACTAAATATTAATTTCGATTGAATCGTTATTTATTAAAAATATTTTAGATTATTTACACAAAATAAAAAGTCGAATTCTTAACATTCATTTTATTCTGCATTATTTTATAAAATTCTCTTCAACTTTACCGTTTCTACCTGTTCAATTTCGCATATTAATCAGCATTTCAGAATAGAACACGGTCACCATTGTTGCGCACAACAATGGTGGACGCGTCGATCAAAACGAATTTCGGCCGTTTCTTTGCGGCTCCGTTATTCCCGCTCGATTAATTTGAAAGAATTGGCCAGTGGCGCTTTCGAACGCATAACAGATCGGAATTGCGGGACAATCGGGGCAGGTGGGGAGGGGATGGAAATACATAGAAGTAGGGTGGGGATTCGAGCGAAAAATTACAAATGATAATCACCGAAAATCCGGAATGCCCGCAGCAGTACTGATGCCGGCACCGGTGTGAACGACGACGTGCCGTGCCGCCTGTATCCAATCGGCTAGAAGGCCACATTTCAGTCGCAACGTCTCGATGCTGTCGTATCTCTATAAAAAAAAGAAAAAAGGTTTCACACATCAGGCAGCGAACGATTAAAAATCGTGGATGGCTGGCTCCCGCCAAACGAGCGATTGCAAATGACGCTTATTACCTCTTCCAAGCCTAGCACTCCTTTGTTTTCGTACTGCGAGAGCCCGTCCGCGTAGCTGCATGACATTTTGCTCGCGCGATCCTTCGAAAATTTCGATCCGAAACCTGTATACGATGCTAACAATGGCCCGATCGTGTTTTTTATAGCGCGTAAACTGGCATTTCTTGCACGATATTACTAAGTTCCCATGTGTCGGACGACACGTAAACAATTTGTAAGTTAATGACCGCGTGCTGTTATGTTTATACGCTACGAATGACGATAAGTGATAGGAAACTCGAGATCCACCGAGAACGCATTCTGTTTTATAGACTGCACTGCATGCAATGAAATGGCACTTGAACAGAAAGAAGATAATAAACGTGCAGCACATGCGCAGTACACGCCCCTGGGAAAGGTGGCTATAACACTGCAGACGCTCGAGTTTCTCGCGTCCATTCAATTCATGCCGCGAACACTCAGCGCCACTCACAGCCAGTATTCTCGACTAAGCTTATTTCGCGGTAACTTTTGAAATGATTATTATATATCAAACTGTCATAAAAAGCGCGCGTTTTCATTCTCCTACTGCTTTCCATCCCCTATTGATTCGCTGTGAAAAGTTTGATGGGGAACTTTGTATTTGTGTTTTACATTATTACTTCATGTTGATTAATTAAATTCCAAAAATTGGAATTTCTATTTAATTTATCCGTAACAAGTCGAGGGATAATATTGAAATACCTGATATCATCAGAGATGTAGAAAACAATTAAATGAAGTTTATTTATTAGACAATATTACTTGAAATATTTTAAACCTAAGAAATAAAAATGTTGATACATAGTATAATGTTTCACGTTATTGAATTTGTATACAGGTTTTCCTGATACGTCGAAATACTTTCATCTGCTTCCTCCTTTCTATAAATCCATGCAGAAAAAATGGAAAGAAAATTTTCTGTTACATCGTTCAAATGTTCCGCACTGATCGCGATGTACGACGACGACTAAAGAGGGTGCACTACGTAAAGACGGCAGTGAGTTGCGGGGTGGAAACATCAGGTTCACCCTTGGCTCATTGTTCAAACAGACTTCGCCCTTCGGCTGTGACTTTGGATGCCGATTTTGCCTCTTAGCAAATTTTTTATACATAGTTTACTCTGTATCGTCTGTGTAGAGAAGAATTTGATTAAATAAACAAATATAAAGGAAAAGATGAGAGGTGTTAGGAAAAAAAGGAATAGAGCTGTCGAACATCACGGATCATCTACGTTGTGTTGACGTTCGCGTAGGTGGTTTCTCTTTAAAAACGTGTGTGCAGCCGTTGAACACGAGTTGTGCAGTCAACAGTCAACAGTCTGTTTCTCTGACATAACCTCAACTTCCCTGTGATCAAACTATGCTTCTGGAGCATCAGGACATTAATATCGAGATATTAATATCCACCGTGCCGAATGTACGAGACAAGATTTTCACCATCACGGCGAATGTTTAGTAACCTTCAGAGCTATTTGTTGAACGTAAGTTGTAAGTATAATTTTTTTGCTTTTCATGCTGGCGTACTTGCATGTTGCTAAATGTTCGTCGGGATGCAATATTTTCTTGTTGCAGTTTCACAGCATGGTCCATTTGTTTTCATTTCTTGATCAGAACGTTTAAAGAACGAATTTATAAGAGAGGCACGATTACCACGACCTTTCTTTCGCACATAAAAAATTTTTTAATTAACGTTTTGAAAATAATTTTTGAAGCAGTTGCTTTTTCTGTAAATGAAAATTTCAGTACATTTAAGAGGGAGGGAGAACCTGAAAATTTAGAATCTGTAAATTTAATTCGGTAAATTATGTTTCGTCAATTATTTAATAAACTGTTGCGATCTAAGAACAGGTAACAAGTTTCCTCGTGAATTATTAATGAAGCGTGTAAAGTGACCAGGTGGCTTCATAATGTTTCCTTTCATTCTTTTGTTTCAAACAAACTGAAATAAGAGTGTTTAGTACAGGGCACAAGGATAGTATATTATATTCTAATGGGTCGAAATGCAATAAGTTCCAGATGTTTTACAAATGTCAAAGTGAAAGTTCTAGAATGTCGTTCTTTTTTAATGCACTTACTAAGCGTTGTACAGCTCAGCGCTACTTTAATACAATACGAACTTCAACTTTTTTCACAAAATATGCTTACGCTGTTTATATGTTTAATTGAAATATCAATAATATGAATATTATTAAGTATTTAAGTTAAATAAACATAAAAATTAATTATTAAATCTAAAACCATTTGGAAACATCTGATCGTAATGAAAACGAGTATCAGTTGTTCAACATTGAACATTCTCATTGTAATAAAAATTATCAAAACAATTCGAGTTAGATATTACCTTGCTTATTTATTTAATAAATAGTAAGTATTTATAATGTGAGAAAAGTTTAGTTTTAGCAATTATAAATCAGTGACAAATTTTTAATCTCGGTAATATAATCGATCATACTTTTTGTATTTTGTACCTTTCCAGATGTCTTCCAAGAATGCTTGATGCATATTTCCCTTAAACAGCTTTTAACTTCCAGTGACATTTTCAATAGTTTCGTAACGGAAACAAAATAATCGTGTGTATTAATAGAAATGCATGAACTCTATACGAAAAAAATGGAAAATCTGAACAAAATAGTGTTTCAAGCTCCAAGTATCGTTGAATACTGCCACTTCAAACCGAATCACCGATACTCCCATCTGATAACGTGTACACGTAACTTTTTGATAAGCGGCTAGTCATGATTTTCATTCTGCTCCGTATTATAAATTAAATTTAATAATATATTGAACGCGTTTGCAAAAACCAAAGAATGATGTCGAAAGAAAAATTGTACAAACTTTTCAATAAAATATAATACAATTCCAGAAGAGAGTTTTTGAATAATTTTTTATTATATTATTATTTTTAATAATCTGATAGTTGAAAAATTATTGTTCATCGTTAGATTAAGTAATACAGTAGTCCACATTTCATTGCCGCACTATCATAACATGTAGAGGTTTTGGAAATTGTTGATTGTTATCTCTCACATTTTAAATTTGTCAGAAACGTGAGAAAGAAATGTTTGTGATATGTATGATAAAAACATGTATTGATGTAAGTGTACTCATCGCGTCTTAGATAAACGTCAACGCTTGTTTCATTGAAGCTGTTCTAAAAAATGGTGGGGATAATTTCGCGACAATTAAACATGACCAAAAAGGTGCAACAATAAGCATGTACTATTGCATTAATCTTTGCACTGTATGCGAAGCGTCTAGAGGACCTCTTGTACAAAGTAATCGTTAAACGATAAGAAGCTAACGTCAATAACACAACATGAACTCGTGTATATCATTAATAAAAACAAATTTCATACGTTTTACAAGATAACTTCAATATCATTTCGAGTATTTATCTTTATCCTCTTAAACGGATATTATGTTTTTGTGGTTGTTTCAAACTTTTAAATAACGATTTTCAAACTATGTAAGTTTCTAGGACTGAAAGGAAGCAAATTATTTTCGAGGACAAGAACCAAGGTGTCTATATATCTTCCTACTGTGCATTACTCATGGGTTAGATTCAAGATCTAGTAGAAGCTTGTAAATAAAATTGTAATTTGTTAAAATTAAAAATTACTAACATCTCATATAACTTGCTATTGTAACAATACAAATACTTTTACATACAGCAATCAAAATGTTTCAGTTTATTCAGTATTCTCGTTTGTCATATGGTATCACATCAGAGGGAAGCAGTAAAAAATGTATTCGAGTAAAAAAGAAATAAATATTCATCCGTAGAAGATACTATGTTATTACTATACTACATGTATCTAATCGCGCATACATGGAACGTGGGCATGATTTCCTTTTATAATTTGCTTAGCGTACAGTTTCAGTTGTGCCACTGTCTTGACCCCTTAAAGTGTTCCATAGCTGATTAAACTGTTTCACCATGTTTATTTGTATACGTTACAAGTACTGCAACTCCATCGCTTCAAGGTGTACACCTGGAATATCAATAATCGACTGTCTTTACAACATTTTTACCCAGCTGAAAATCGATACATTATAGTGGACGTTAACAATAAGCAGTATTCGAGTACAGACTGTGTAAAAAGATTCAAACCTTAATAATACTTCATTAGATGACCTTTTGAATCAATTGAACCAAGCTTCCTACGTTTGTTATTCTCGTCTATCCCCGTTTGTAGTGTAACTGTTCCAGAAATCTTCTCAAACCAAAACTTTATTCGAGGTTGAGACGGGAGACAGTATCAAATTACAGTAGCAGATACAACGCACGTGTTCCTTACACTTGAAATAACAGCTGTGTTCTATCATTCGAATCGTGCTCAGATCAGACTTTCAACGGATTTTTCCACTGTTATTTACATATGACAAACATGAAGTATTCAGCATGCAGCTAATCCAAAAAATATATTGTACATGTACAAAAACGAATGTTTAACACTAGGTTTACGGGACTCGTAAATTTGACGGGTTTCGAATTTCGAGCAAAATTTGTAAAAACAATTGCTATTGCTCCTAGCAAGTTTTGCGGACATTTATCGACGGAGCGATACAAATGTACCCAAATCTATTTCCCTCTCGGTTGTGCAATTTCAAATTCTGTTTGATGTATACCTTATCCCTTAGTATATATATATTGGAAACAGATATACAAGAAATGTCCGTAAATCTAGTGTTAAGAATAAAATGTATAAACTAAACAACGTTCGTGTTGCACAGTATTTATTTGTCTGTTAATCTTTTACAGCCGGACTCGAACGTGTATGATGTAAGGGTCTCGTTAGTATGCTGGAAAAACGGCGGCTTCATACCTCCGGTTCGTCGCCATGCACTCTGATTTTTATGGTCGCCCTAGCACTGACTGGATGCTTCTCCTTATGGCTTCACATCGACGGCTCTGGTTCCCCGACGCCGTACAGCAATGACGCATCGGCACCAGGATACCTGCTGATCCTTCCAGGGAACGTGACACCCTCCCCGCAACCCTACTTACTGAACGAACTTCCGTTCGGAGACAAATCCACCCTGATAAACATCAAGGATTTCCGGTTCACGATCAATCATGATCCGTGTAATCGGACGCACCCGTTGCTGTTAATGTTAGTTCATTCGGCGCCTGAGAATTATGCGAAGAGGACCGTGGTCAGGGAGACATGGGGTCAGCAGTCGTTGGACATGGCGCTCCTGTTCCTCGTAGGTGCTTCCGATGAGCATCAAGCGAAGTTAGAGGAGGAGAATAGGAAATACAAAGATCTGATACAAGGAAGCTTTCTTGACGCTTACAGAAACATGACTTACAAACATGTGATGGCTTTGAAATGGGCTACGTATCATTGTCCAAGTAAGTGAATCTCTGACCTTATTTTTGTGCGATACTTTAAACTGGTCGTTTAATTGTTTCCCAAAATGTTATGCACATTCATTTACACTTCGCTGTTTCAGGTGCTAAATATATACTAAAATTAGATGACGATGTTTTCGTTCATATACCCGCCATGTTGGATTTCTTGACACGTGACTTGTCACCATGGGGAGCCAGACGGTTAATTCTTTGCGACCTCCTCTTCGCGGGTACTGTGAAGAGATCTTGGCGTTCTAAGTGGAGGGTCTCCCCTCAGGAATATCCCGGTAGACACTATCCTGCGTACTGTGCAGGCTGGGCCATACTGTACTCCCCCGATAGTGTATTTCTTTTGTATCGCGAGGCACAGAAGGAGCCATACTTCTGGATCGATGATGTTCATATTACGGGGACATTAGCTAGGAAAGTAAATTTGACGCAAACGTCTCTCCATTACTTGGTACTAACTAACGAGAACATGCAAGAACTACTATCCAATCCGAATTCTCGTAGGGAATTTCTGTTCGGACCTCCGAATCTCACGGAAAACGAAATAAGAGCCTTACAGAATTTGGTCGCTAAACCACGGCCTAGTAGTGAAAGCCTATTAAATTGAGATACTTCCGGTATTCGAAAAAAGATTTATGCATCTGTGATTATTTTTGTTTTTTTGAATCGATTGTTTTAAAGCGTTGCAAAATAAAAAGGTCCTGCTGCGACTGTAACATCTTTTTTAATTTCTGAAAGAAAGTAAATTTAGAGATCAGTCTCTATGATAGAATTATAGCGTCTTATAAAGTTATCCGAAAAGAACTGTTTTAAAGACAAAAGTGGCATTGGATGCATAAATGATTTTCTGATTTCATACAACACAGGAATTACTTTAATGTGTTACACTTATTTTATTCATTTCTGATAAGATTCTACAGATACATAAAATTCTTTTCTACGTGAGTGTTCAAGTTTTGCACAGTATTTTTACAGTATTATACTGCATTATAGTGGAGGTTTTACTAATCTCAAATTGGACATTTTTAAGCGATATTATATTTCTTAATAATTCTTTCATTTTTATCCTGATATTATAATGGTTTCTTTGGTGATGCGTTTTGGTGATATTACTAGCTACTTTTACATTAATAATTGTGTGCATCTCATAAAGCATAATTTAGTTTATAGCATATTTAACCAATTAATTTAATAACATCCGGTTTGATGAAGCGCATTATAATCGACGCACTATGATTTTTATATTTCTTGTTTACCTGTACGTACTTTTACAACTAACTTAATTTAATATTAAACAGAAAGTTCATTATAAGAATGAACAAAGGGTTCACACCGTACTAACATCACATAGAAACGATTTTTTTTGCGAATCGATTGATATGTAACGAAAGTATACAATTTGAGCACTAAATGTGATTAAGTTCATGGAAAGAAAAAATTTATAGGATATGATGTATCGAAATTTAAGATATCAAATTGTTATATATGAATTTTGACATAAATTAACGTTGTTATGTAGCAATAAGAGTATAATCCCAAATCAAGGGTCCATTCGCAACATAGGAAATCTTAAAAATTGGTAATTCATGTTCTTGTACCATAAATCGTTCATCCAGTAATTCAGATAAAATTTCTGAATTTCTTGAACGATTGTTGAAAACAACATGGATCTACACGCTCTTTTTTTTCTAGCGATTTTCAAATTTATCGTCGATGCAATATACCTCAGTATACGTATATATATACATATGTACATGTAATTATGTATCTAAATCCGATTTTTCATTTATTTCCTTTTCCTTGTTCATTCAAATGGAGAAGGCAACGAATATAATTTGTAAAAAATTATATTCGGATTTCTCTGTAACAGAGCGACAACAAGAGGAAGAAAGAGAGAATGTGTTTCAAATGAGGTGATTATCCTCTTCTAACAATTGCCACGTTCCACTATCACTTCGATGGAAATTTGTAAATTCTGAATTTATCATTATACACTCAGGATATACGTACAAAATGTTGACCATTAGCAAAGTGTTTTCTTCATTATTATTTAATGTGAAATAAGTGGTTTTTACTTATTTATTTAATTTATACTAAGTGTAGAAAAATTTCATCTTGTCGTGTAGAGAAATGGAACGTTTTCACTGTATTATCGAATATGTCCACATAGTGATGGATTAAAATACTTATAATTTCAATAAACAACGGTTTATTTCAATTCAATATTACCTATGCCCTTAGTAACTATTTTATCCGACTCTATATATCGTATACGTCATCATATCGATTCTCAGTACATACTTGAGGATGTAAATGCTTTTAGAAAAATGAAAAAAAATATTTCGAAATATGAAAGAAGCGTCGTGGTTGACAGATCCTCGGTAGATGTCACTCTCAGTCCGCCGCTATATTGATCAAGTTAGATTTTCTAAGGACGCACATTGATAAGATCTCATATATTTGTCGATTACATGAGAAATTTGTCACGATATCAACACACAAGTCGGAACGATTTTCGTCGGGTTCCCCGCGTGCCATACGTGGGATCATAATTTTTCGCCTATGACGTCATTTGTGAATTACACAAGCGTCATCGCTCAGTCTGTTGTGGAAAATTTTATCAAATTCATGGCAGCTCCAAATAAGTTCTGTTTTTCCTAATAAAAATTGAAACAACGGATTTTGGAATACACCGTATCAACCAGCGAACGCTCCGTTGACAGTGGTTTTATCCTTGAGGAATTCTTGAGCAAACGAAGTGAGCAATCGTGTTTTACCTGTCTTTTTTCGCAATCCTCACCGTGCGAGACTATATTTATTGTACGTGGAGCGATTGTAACCGTATTGTTAAGTAGTTTCGTGTTTTGTTTTCTTGCCTCAAAGATTATTTCCTGCAAAATTACAATAATTCCACGAGCAATTTCCATGTTTTTCAGAAATGACAATTGGCATGATTGCAGTGTGAGTTCACAAATTTGATCCGAATCGTTATTGAATGCCTCATTCAAGTTCAATAACGTTTGAACGACGACAGCAGTTGAATTGCTTTTAACGTGATTTATTAGAAAATTCTGTGCCTCATAAACAAAACTACAAATCTTGATAATAGTTTAAATGTTTACAATTCGTATGATAAACTATTATACAGTGAATAATTTTGTTTGTCGTAAATTATTCATTTTTTATCTTTTTCAATATCTCAGTAGATAGATGGCTGTAACTTAAGCGTAAAATTTATATACAATAATCTGTATTTTTTGGAAAGATTTCGTGAAATGAATTTAAAATCGTGGAACCACTTTTTATTTACATTAAAATCATCTGTAATCAATTAAGCAATTTATGGTTTTGCAGGTCTAGCTCCAATATTTGGCAGTAATTTGGAAATTCAGAGCAATGTCGATGCAACAGTTCTGTTTACGGTGGAATAATCATCAACCAAACTTTATTTCTGTGTTTTCCAATTTGTTAAACAATGAAACTTTGGTGGATGTAACATTAGCTGCTGAAGGCAGACATCTTCAAGCACATAAAGTTGTATTATCTGCATGTAGCACATATTTTCAATCTCTGTTTACTGTGAATCCATGTCAACATCCGATTGTTATATTGAAAGATGTCAAATTTTCTGATTTAAAGATCATGGTTGATTTTATGTACTATGGTGAAGTAAATATATCACAGGATCAATTACCATCAATAATAAAGGTACACTGAAAGTTTTAAATGTTAATATGCGTTTACAAAATATAATTTCATTTCTACCTTTTTTGTATAGACTGCAGAAAGCTTGAAAATAAAGGGACTCGCAGAAATGCATACTGCTTCTCTAACAAAATGGCCAAGTGGTAGTAGTGAACCTGGAGGAGGAGATCGTGGAGAATCTTGTTCACCTAGTCCTTCTCCATTATCACCATCTTTCCGTAGAAAAAGATTAAGGAAGTCATCTACCGGATCAACATCTGGATCTGGAGATAAACCAGAAGAAATGAATGAAATTACTTTGGTTGCTACTAATATTGTAAAACCAGAACCATTAATAGTTTCTCAAGAAGGCAGTGAAAATTTAAGAAGACCTGTTAATACCAGTACTGAATCTCAAGGAAGCATTGACGAAGATCAAATATCAATTGTAAATATATTTATTTAAACATTGTTGTTTGCAAACAAATGTTTCACTAATTTTTTCATACACTCTTGAAATTGTGGTATAATTTATTTTAGATGAGTAACATGGAAAACAGTTCAGCAACGACACCAGCGCAAAGTGATGGTTCGATACAAGATGTGAGTCAACAATCAGGAGGAAATGTGGCACAGAGTTCAGTTTCTTCACAACCACCTGCACATCAAGGTAAGTAATTCTTCGCTATTATCGTGCAATTACTTGGATAATGAAAAAGCTTTATATTCTCTAACAAATTTAATGAAAAAATATTTGAATTCGCATTTTTTTCTGTAAGCGGTAATATTGAAAATACTGAACCAATTTCGAATCTTTACTACCATTTTATATGCAGAACAATTTAATTAGTCAATAGTAAATATATATTCTCTAATTAATATAGCTCTCAAATTAAAGTTATCGTTAGCGAGTAAGATTGTATAAAAATTTGTTATATGTTAAATACTGTTTCAATCTTAATTAAATAGATCCGATAATTCTATTATTTATTTATGCACAAGCGGCAATAATTCAATTTTAAATATGCATGATGTATTTGTCTCTCACACATATACCATAGTAGTTTGGTAGCGAAACACGATTTAGAGTGAGCGTGGTGGATATCGGAACTGCATGCTACAAATGAAACTTACACACCTTATATGCTGGCACAGATGCGTTTAAATGTACTGCACAAGGAAAATCAACAGACGTTTGACATGAAAATAGAGCGAAAGTTGAAGGGGAAAAAATGAAAATTAGTAGTGAAAATTTTTCTAAGGCTAGTTTCATTCATGAAATTCACCATGGTACACAGATACATAGCACACAATGTGTATTGTTCTTTCAGAGGACAAAAGTAAAATCGGGCCTTTAACATTGTTGAGTATGTATGTGTGCCTTACTCTCTGTCCTATGATTTAAGTAAATAAAATTTTACACGGTTTACAATGCCAAAAGTAAATGACAAATGTGCTTTAAAATGTATCTGTGCCATGCCACAATATTTTATTCTTAATATTCCCATATGTATATCATTACTCTCACACCGACTTTTACAAATATTTTTCCGATCTTTTCTGCTTACAGCTTAGCATCTCCATTTTATTTTCCTATACACATAGTAGCATAAAGCATTACATTTTATTTCAATTAGATATTTTTACAGATTCTATAGTTTAATTACTACGAATAAGTCAATTATTGCCGAATTGCCTTTCTTTTGTTTATTATTATTATTATCATACGAACACATTACCGCTATCAAGTTTTAGTACAATTATAAATATAAAAGATATTTTCAATATCGAAATACTATTGTACAGGAATATTTAATTTCATATTATCTAAAGTATTGTTTATCCAGTCCAGTTCTAAATATTCCATCTAAAAACACATCTCATGAATAATATAATTGTACACCTATTTAGTATTTATGATTCTGTTAATATGAAAACATACACGCAGCCAAAATTAATTCCTGTGCTCTGACCAAAGTATGAACCGGTCTGTTCCACAGGATTGCAATGGACTATTATGGAGCATACATATCCACGTTTCGCTCTGTCCTCGTGTCAAACGAATCTGTCGATCCAAGCGTCATCAGCTTTTACCACGCCCGAAATAACAGCTTCTTCGACCATCAGCGATCAGTACTCTGGTACCAGCACGACTGGTTCTAGTTGCGCCTTGACGAATTACCCGAATTCCTCACACGGGACGTTGCAGCACGCATCGTCAAGTGGCCCTTCACCGTCGGCACAGTGTCCGAGTAACTGTCAGAGCCCGTGCGCCAGTCCGCAGACCGCAATAAAGAGGAAACGATCGACAAATCCGCAAGCAGATGAGAACTTTATCAGGGCGTTGGACGCCGTACGATACGGTGGCATAGGGTTCTGTAAAGCAGCCAGGATGTTCGGTGTAAACAATCGAACACTTTGGCTGGAGTACAAAAAGCGCGGTTACCCGAACAATCGACCCAGCTTGAAATCGAGGGTCAAGCAAGAAGTAAATTCCTCGCCACCGCCAGCCCCATCTGCGCAGCCGGTTAATTCGCAGAGCCCTACGCCAATGGGACCCCCCACCACTCCGCACAGTACACACAATACCCACAGCACGCATACCATGCTGACCACTCATAGTCCTCATACGATGTTAAGCGGTTACATCGATAGTAGGCATACGGATTACGCGTTGCCGAGCACCACAATGCCAATTAATTTACACGGTGTTAACTACAACGCAATGTGAACCATTGGCCACGACGCATCGTCGTCGATAGCCACTTGTATAGACGAGCTTGAGAAGTATTAAACTCTCCGTATCGTGGAATCGTGAATTAATTCTACGATACTCATCGGTAGAAAAAGGAATGCGAATTTTGTTATCGAATCTCGAAACGAAAAGAAACATATGGTTTTAGATACTTTTTTTGCCTAGTTTGTACGTAGCTTGTAAGAAGCTTTTGGAGTAAACGCGGAGATTTCGAGTGAAGACTTCGGTACATACTGTGTACACCGCGGAAACTTTTTATATCACGGTACACGTATGCAACTGAAGATGTCGTTACTGTATCGCTGGAGCTCGTTGATTTGTGATTCTTAACGTTCATCGGTAAGCATTATTCTTTTACTTTCTTTTAGTATTTTTTTCTAGGAGAAAGAAAGGAAATCTATATAAACTTGTTTTAAAAGAACGGGAAAATGCATATTGCTGTGTAATTTTGTTTTAATGAATTCACTAAATATTTATTGAAATCGATTGAAATTTAGTAATTTATGAGTGAACGAGTTCAAACTGTACGGCGACCACGTATTTCTGTTATCAATATCGTTCTGCAATGGAATTTCCGACAACAGGTAAAGCAAGTTCTTGAACACTTTCCTTTAGTTTAAATCGTGTCATTTACAATCTGAATTATATGCAATGTGATAAGTCAGAAACGGCTACATATATGCTGAGTGTATATGTTTGCTAGTTTGTGATTTCAAATGTTTATAAATGAACTATTGAACATTTTTTAATTTAACTTTTTTATCGTCCTATCGACAAAGAAGATCGATTCTCATGAGAATATCGACATAGTCTGAAGTTGGTGAAGCATTGAGTGACACATGCGTTTGCGCGTAAAAAGGTGCCGCGCTCAGTAAAATCATTTCCTTACCAACTTTAATCTATGTCATGTCGTATGATTTTTTTGTACATAGCAAATAAAGTAGTGAAATAGAACATAATTATAGAATATATCATGTGTATTTGCAGATGTAACACACACACATACACACGCAAGTAATACATCCTATGAAATTAACAGCTTATCTACAAACGGGAAGGTGACACGCAGTACGTCATCAATACATGTATTACGATTAATTCGCTATATGTTGGAAGAAGAAAGAGCAAACGGTTCTGTAACGAATAAAATATAATCATTCGGGGGAGGAATTTAAACTCGTACGAATTTTTAGCAACAAGTACGGTAACTTTTGCAAGAGTTACATTGTTTGTAAGGATTTGTTAGAAACGGTAATTTAACGGTAATTTTACTCCACTTGAGGAATTCTGTTGTACAGGGTGTTCCATAAAATACGAATATAATTAGCAGTTGGTTAGAATAATCGATCACCGTATTTATAAAATTTTTATCAAAATTTGATACGAATTTTAAGAAATAGCAACTATTTGTGTAGTTTCTTTTTATTTATGAAATTTTTAATTTATCTACATTTTATGGCATACCTTGTGTATAAAAGCAACAGACTACAGGGTATAAATAACGTGACTGTCATTGCGTAGGTACATGTCAGTACAAATAGTGGAGTTCTTTAATTTTTATTTCAACCGGGAGTTGAATCATTTTTTACAATGCATGCGAATTGCTTTTCAGTGTTTGCAAACAGATTGAATTTGAACACTGAATTCTTCCAATTTTATTAACGTTCATCGCAATCCTGGTTAACGAAATACATATATTTTATATATTTTTTTTTTTTTTTTTATTATGTGCATTATTTATATAGTTTCGATCGATTGAAGCTATAACAGCCTATGGTAGCCTAAGTGCAATATTCGTGGGAACAAATGTATTCCTGATTGATCAGCATTGTTTAATTTGTTGATACACTGTATAATTATACAACTTATAGAAAGGAAAGATAAAGTAATGCATGTATTGAGTAACAGGTCCACGTTGCGACAATCTAACACTGATCAGTAGAAACTTTTAAAACAGATTTAAGTACGAATTTCAATTAATCTTAACACATTGTATGCCGGTGGCATCTGAGGCATTTAAAACTTGAGCGCCAGCACAGTATCGACCGCATAAAGCCTCGGAGCTGGCATAATTCGTTTGTTGACGACCAATGAGTAGGGAAAATTTTATACATTATTGTAAAACACTAAAATTGGTTTGCATATTCATTATATGTAATTTAACGATAACGAAAAATAGAAACAAACAAATCGCCAAACAAAAGAATGTTGTATTATCGCAGACCCGGCGCTAAAGCAACAGACTTCCAAACCCGCGTTTTCGCGGGGCCGGCATACAATGTGTTGAGAGGATTGTTTCTTTTAATGATTTTTATAAGAAACATTCGTTTCGTTAGTGCATTATTTATACGGTAATTTTATTCCATTGTTTTAGTAGGAAACGAAAGTGATTCATAAATGTTCCATCGAAGCGCGAGATTTATATACATACATAATTACGACGCTAGAATTAAAACAAATATATCTTCTTGTTTAGCATTTAAATAAGCGCAATGAATTTTCAACAATGATGTAAATACCCTACATCTTTTTTATTCGTCCGAATAAGCATTACCCTTTCCTTTCACGTAGCTGCATTTAATACAGACACTTGTAAATTTGTATCCTTTCGATTTGTACTTAACGGGAACATCGCAATTATTTGCAATTCGCATTTGCAATTATTTTTCTATCCTTGTTCCAACGATTTTAAACAGCAATTTATTTTCGTGGTTATCGATTTTTATCCGAAAATAATATCACGTTTTGACTGAAATTTTATTAGAAGGCGCTCACACGTCGTAATTAGTAGACAAAATAATCAAACCATTGTTTTTAGCGAAACCTATGAATCGAGTGGGTTGCTGTTCTTGGTTTTCGTTTTACACGTCTGTAAAAAGCGTTAGGTAAACATAGAATATTAAAAATATTGATTGTAACGTACGCTATCTTAAAGATTGATATTACTTCGTGAAATGAAGAGACAGAAAAAAGAAGGGAACTAGTTTAAAAGGCAGTACCGAATTTTATAATGCAGATGGTCAGGTTTAATGTGTCAGTGTTATTATGTAACGCCTTTAATAAATCACGCGAACGAAGAGCGAATTAAAGTTGTTTCCGGGTTAGACTTGCGAGTATCTTCACCTTAAGGTATTTGTCTCTTTTGATCTTTATTTATGTAGCGATTTTCTGTATAAAAAAATAAAATTTTATTTACAAAGTCCCATTTCACTTTTTCAACAGGAACTATCTGTGCCCGCATACTAATAGAAACTTGTTATTTGTAATAGTATACTTGTAGCATAATATTAGTCTTTCACACGAATGCTTAATAATTTATATGTGTACGTACTATAGTTCGTCCGGAAACAGTTAACTCCTCAAGGCTATTTCTTTTAGTTCCCCCACTCCTTAATCTGTTTAACTCAGATCTCAATACTACTACTGTACTTTTGACATTATAAAATGTTTCGAATTTTTGTATTTGTGATTTTCATTTTTTTGTAAATTCAAATTTTTACAACGGATGAAACAGTAAAATGATAATGAGGAGGGAACCAGTTTTCAATGGACAGACTATAGTATTCAAAATTCGAAGGCAACCAAACGATCGTAATCAACTCGTTAAACGAACTATCCCCTTCCACGTATCTGAAACACTGCGAACACTGTTTAACCCTTTGGCTGTTTACTGCTGTCTCATGTGTATGTTCGGCAATTGTTTCTCTCCTGTATGTGTACAACACAGTGGACAAAGTAATAGTAATTAAATTGTTTACTATACTAGCTGTTGCCCGCGGTTTCACCCGCGCGGCAGTACTTTGATTTCAATTTTAACTACTTTGAAGGGCTGTCCAATTTTGCAAGCCCTTAACTTTAATTTCAACCAGAAAGTTAAGTACTTACTAATTTTTATAGTGCTTGTTTCAATATCGACGGATCAGCAAAGAATCCTTTCTTAGTGGGTGCCTACGTCATAAAAGGAACCCATTGTCCAAATTTCATGTTTCTAGCTTCAGTAGTTTAGTCTCTGCGATGATGAATCAATCAGTCAGTCAGGACATGTCTTTTTATACGTATTGATTATAATGTGTTAACCCTTAACACTCCTACTTTTAAGAGTAAATATTGGCCGGTAATTCCAACTTATTCTCGTCATATTTTGACTTGCAAGTTTTTAAATGTCACACTTTAAATCCTACAATGACGTGTAAATAATAATAGTAAAATCATTCAAAACGATCTTCATTCGTTCCAAAAGTAATATAATTTTGATTACAATATTTATGTTATTAATTATATTGGTGGTGCTTGAAAGGCACACTTAGATCCATATCTCGCCAAAAAAATATTTGATGATCCACGTCACACGAAGTGCTTCAACTTAGAGCGGTTAGCAGTCAAAGGGTTAAAAACTAAACGGAAGTTCCTGTTTCGCACGATCGAATCCATTTCCTTCTTCCTTCTACCTTCTATTACTTCCTCCGTTACATCAAACTGTTCTCGTTCTCGTTTCAGTAGCCTGCAAACAGATAGGCCCGAAGAGGTGTCGTTTGCTGCGTCAACCACGGGTGAAGAAGGAATCGAATCACTTGTCACCGGACAGCGAGGCGTCTTCACCGCACATAGTCTCGTCCTCCATTTACGTGACGACGCCTACGTTGAATCTGCCTCAGGCGTCGAAGTCCTGGGAGGAGACGCGGATCGCTTCGCCCCCGCAATCGATCCTGGTGAATCAGCCGAGCCTGTTGACGGTGACCACGTCGACGAACCTGTTGACTGTGCCTCAGCCGTCCTACTTGATGAAGCAACACTCCCACCCTCTGTTGTCCAGTCAGCCGCAGTCCAGCGGTGGGAATTACTGGATACACAGGCAACACTCGAACCCGGAGTTCCCCAGACGGACCACGAGCCCGTCCATCGTCGTGGAACCGGCGCCTGTCGTTAAAACGGAGGAGGATGTCGCCGAGGAATCGGCTGCAATCGCTACCACCACCACCACGGACACCGCGACAGGGTCTAATTCTGGGCTGAGGGTGAAGACGACGGAATTCAGGCGGAGCTCCTCGTCTCCGCAAGTGAGTCGACTGGATAAGTGATAGAGTAGCGGACAAAAGTTTAAGACTAAAGGGTCGAAGAAAATAAATTTGTTTCAAGCCGGTACACGTGGCACGGAACGTGTTAATTAACCCTTTCGTTACGGCAGTCCGCTCCGCTGGAGTGACACCACTGAACCACTGCACATTGCACGTCGGTGTTTAGTTATTTGAGAAGTTACTTACATATCTACAAATTTGAATAAAATATAGTTCAATAAAAAATAAATAATAATACAGTTTAATATAGTCAGCATCCGATACGATTGTAGTTGGCGCCCGTATAAATAGATCGGCTCGTGGATGCCGACTATGGTCGACAATAGTCGAATTCCATAACGAAAGGGTTAATAAGAAATAACAGTATAATTTAGATATTGTATTCTATGCTAATCGATAAACAGTGTTCTACCATAATAATGATAAAAATGAATAGATAAGCAATATTTGCCAGCCATAAAATTATGTTTTACATTGTCCTGTCGTCTTAACACTTTTGTCCGCTACTGTACATTAAAAATAGATGTACAAGAAAGGTCCGTAAGTCTAGCGTTAAGCGGTTCCCTTTAAAAACTGTCTGTTGTATAGACGACGAGCAGGGAAACCAGAGAGAGCACGGGGGACCTTCGTCTTGGCCACTGTCCAGTCCTACGTCCAGGCCCGGCTCTGGGCTGTAATCACTGCTGGAACACCATAGACGCTCACGGGAGGACTCTTCGAAGGAAAACAAAGTATCATTGTCCCGAGTGTCAGGCGAACCTTTGCATCGTGCCCTGCTTTCAAGAGTATCACGAACAGCGGCGTGAATTGAAGCTGAAACCTCTGCCGAAAACCAGCTCTGTCTAACGCGTTTTCAGCTTTCGTTGAATTGTGCTTTTAAAATGTGGAGAAATCCATTTGTGATCGAAAATCACTGAATTAGCTTCTGTTCTTTCATCGAGGCTCGATTACATTATGGTACCTGTTTGGTACGTTTTCCAGCAACGCTTGCGAGCCTCGACGATGAAGGTACGACAGAAACGTTGATCGTTGAGATGTTAACAGAGCCTGCAGTGAGAGCTTCGATTGTTTGGCACAGGTCTTTGAACTGTAATTACTTTTTGTTCGTTGTCCTGCGCTTTGTCGTTTGCCTTACCGGATGATACTTTGACGAGAAAGAAGAAGAACCGGAAACGAAAGTTCCTAAGGATATTAGCGAAGCTACACCGACGGGAAATCATCGGTTAATTGATTGTAAAGGGTTTGCAATTGAAAATTTCAACAGCTATTTGTACATTTAAGATCGAAACGAATTAATATATTATTTAAGAATCGTTGATTAATTTTACATTTATTTTAAATATAAATTAACGCTATTTTAAGTTATAGCTCGGATTAGTGTTATGCTTGTTTTTATTGGTTTCACAATGTATCATCTTCTTTAACATCTTTTTAGGTATGATTTTTGACTGAAAACCGCGCGAATCAGCTATTTTAGTATTAATGTGAAATAACTTTATTTGTATAGGTAAACAGTTTGAGGTGCTGCTATTTTCAAGTAGAGCACATCCTTTTTGTGTTAATTATTTAATTAAAAAAAATTAATTTTTCTAAACGATTGGATACACAGGAAGATACAAAAACATTTTGTAGGATGATTAAACCTAATTTTGAAGTTTCATGGTTTACGATAAGAACTTAAGAAAAACACAGATGGTCCCTTTATGTGTAAATTAAATGCAGTACTTAATCCAAACACGCTTAACCAAACGCAACCTAACTCATTGTCAGATCAAGATCTAAGTACATTTCGTGAAATCAAGCGAACCTTAACCCTTTGAGCTCGAGAGGCGACTGTTAACCGCCAAATGATAGTTTTGCACATTTTCAGACTTTAGTTTGTTTATTAGTCAGACACGGAAGATAAATGATAAAAATTTGTATATGACTTAATTTACTTAATGTAAATTTTAGTATATAAAGTAATATTTAATATACCAAACTAAATGAATCTTGGTAAATAATTTGCATTTGAAAATCTTTAAAAGATTCCTGGAGGTTAAACAATAAAAATTTGCATATAAATTAATTTACTTAATGTAAGTTTTTGGTATATGACTTTACCAAACTAAATGAAGTTTAGTTTAAATAAATATTAGTAAATATTTTGCACTTGAAAATCTTTAAAAAATTTCCGAAGGTTAAATAATAAAAATTTGTATATGATTTAATATACTTAATGTAAATTTTAATATATGACTTAACCAAACTAAATGAATTTTAGTAAATATTTTGCACTTGAAAATCTTTGAAATTAATATGATTAAACGGCAAACAGTCACTTCTCGAGCGTAAAGGGTTAACACACCTTAATCGAATCCCAGCCAAAAATAATTAAAGTCAACGTAACTGTAAACTGGGGACTTAAATTAAGCAGCAAGAATTCAAGGTCGAGTCGAAGTACCTGAAACTTCGTTCAGACCCCAAATAAGAAAACGCTCGAAGACTTATCAATTCCATCCATCCAGAACGATTCGTTGTAATATTAAATCGAGTTACACGAATTCCACCTATTAATTAACTCGAAGTGAAATTAACAAGGTGATGCATGCACTGACTCGAACGGAGACACGAAAATGATCGCGTCTGCGCCATTTTCTCTTGATTAAAAATCGTATCGCCAGTTTCATTCCATGACGCGCGTCCAAGAATTTCTTAAGGGAGTGAACACGACGTGTTCGAGGGGAAACGTCCAGGAGATGCATGGAACAGCGGGAGGGCGCGTCTTTGAGGACGCCTAGCGTCGCAAATGTTAACGCTTAGCCGACCGAATGGGTAGATATCCCATTTTTTCCTGAACAAAGCGCTGTAATTGATTCTACTTGCTTTTGTTATTAGTTAGTCTTGAACCAGTGTTGATCACAGTTCATCAAATGCATTGTCTGCTTTTCCAAAGTACAATTTTTCGTAAATTCTATTCAATTTTTAATAATTCTAGCTCAAGACCATCTAATTACAAAAGTAAATAGAATTAATGGCACCACTTTGTTGAGAAAAAAATGGGAGATTTCTCCATTCGGTTGGCCTAGTGTTTTAACAGCGAGGGACGACGGAGGCTGGTTTCTAGGCCACGAAATTGAAACGAAGACTGGACAGAATCATGTTAGAGAAGCCTCCTGATTTTTCCTTAATCCTAGATAACTAAACATTTGTCTAATAGACTACCGATCCCTGCCAATTTTACGAATTCGAGTTCTACCAAGATTGCAAATGCTAATTTGTCACCACTTTCTAATTAAAATATTATAGTATATTCCTTAAATTACGCTAATTTGTCACCACTTTCTAATTAAAATATTATAATGTTTCCCTTGAATTACGCTAATTTGTTTGAGATAAATAAGGGAAATATAAAATGTCACCACTTTTTAATTAAAATATTATAATGTTTCCCTTGAATTACGCTAATTTGTTTCAGATAAATAAGGGAAATATAAAAGTATACACGTTTTTAATTCGTATTCTATGAGTCGAATGATTAATTACAGAGTAACACTAATTTAAATTTAGTTATCCAGGGTTAAACAGTATCCAGGTATTTGCCTTCTCTTTTCCATCCCCCTCCTTCTTCCACGTAACGAACATTTTCCCAACTCTGTCTTGTTTCTTTTTTTCATTCCAGCAGAAATTGTGCCTCCCTTCCCTCTGTATCGTGTAAGAGAAAAGGAAGAACGCTTAGATGTGTTTGTGAACGAAGTTGTGCGTCAGTGTGTCATTAACCGATGGCAGCAGTTTCAACGGCAACAATTATATTTGGTATTTATACGTTGTAATTGTAACGTTTATCGTGGAGTTCGGCGAGAGGAGAAACGCGAAGGGAGGGTGCGCTGCTTTCAGAAGCGCACGCAGGATGTTTCATGTAACCTGATGGTAAATTATTGGACTTCCAATCGATTGGAAGGGAGAACAAAATGTTGTACAGTTAATTGAATCTTTAACCGTTTTAACCGTTTGTAAATAAGATTTTAATCGCGTGAAACGTCCTGTATTCTTGCACGGACGCTCTAGCGCTATAGTCTGTCTGAAATCAATCGGTTGCTCAAGGTCATTCAGTGGAAAACAATCATTGCAAATTTTTTATAAATTTTTTACAAATTTTTTAACACTTAACCACAGGACTAAAGAGATCTCCCATTGCTTCCTCTGCCATTGATTCTATTCACTTTTGTTATTAATTATTTTTTAATTGGAGTTGAAGTTATTAATAATCGTACTTTGGAAGAGCAGAAAATTCGTTTGGTGAACTGTGAACAACACTGGTTCAGGACTAACTAATAACAAAAGTAAATAGAATTAATTGTAGAGGAAAGAATGGAAGATCTCATTCGGTCGGCTAAGTGTTAAAATCCCAATTCTGACCAAGACTCAAAATTTAGCTGGACCACAGATTTAAACATCAGTACCTAAAATTCCAGACTAAAGAGAATGAAAATTAATCTAATTTATAATCCTACCACAATTGTCATCAATTTACAACCCCTACATCCTTTCACTCTCATTTTAACACTTAATCAACCAAAATAGGGAGATGTTCCATTCTTACCTCTGTCATTGATTCTATTTACTTTTGTTATTAGTTAGTCTTGAACCAGTGTTGTTCACGGTTCACCAGATGCATTTTCTGCTCTTCTAAACTTCAATTCTTAATTAATTCAACTCCAATTCAAGACTAATAATTAATACCAAAAATAAATAGAATCAATGGCAGACGAAAAAATAGAAAATCTTCCCATGTATTAACTGCTTCTTCACTTCTTTTCGTCACTTTTGTATTTTTTGTATTTTTTTTTTTTTAATTACAACAACGAAACGAAGGATTAAATGTGTAACCATAAATTGTACGGTTTCGAAATCGAAATCGGAAGGGGTGTAAATGTAGAAAACGACCTTGAACGCGCTAAACAGATTTCACGCAGACCGTAGCTCGTTGTCTCTTATAACCTAATTATCAACGTATTCCTGCGCGTGTAAATAATTCGACGGCTTGACTGTGTATGCACTCTCATTGACTTCCGGTTCCCAGAGAACCTCTTGTACATTGATATTTACGAAACAGAAGGATCTGATCGTTTTGATATTAAACAGAGAGCTGTTATCGTGTCACGTTGTTTCTCGACGAGTCTCTTCTGTCGTTCGTTTCCGTCGAAACGTGTACTTTCTGCATTTATTCGAAGAATTTAGAGGGAAGAAAAGAAGGGCGAGAATTCGCGGTCGGTTGCTCGAGGAAAAAAGGAAAGCAACGAACGGTTGCTCCGGCTGAAACAGAAACAGAGTATAGTTTTTTATGGAGCAAGGGAGAAAGGGAGAACTTTAACGCTATAACTACCGATAAGTTGTAGGGTGTACTTATTTGTGACGAAGAAATCAAATTGAAAATTATATTTAACCCATTAACCGTTTGAGCGCGAAAGAATTTTCTTGTATATGTGCTAAAAGTGCGGGATGAAGTGCGTAGTTATTTTTTTGTGGAAAATAATAAAAACGGCAATAATTAACTCAAATTATTATATGAATAACAATTTTTGGATTTATCTTTTCATACTCGAACTTGATAAAATTATGAGTGAGTAGAATTGACTCGCTCCGGCAATCTAGTGTTAATGGGTTGACAACTAAATTATCGTCGTTTTTTTCTTAATTTTTTAATAAAAATTCACAATTAAGTAATCAATAATGTATTTTCCGTTGTTGTTTACAACTTTTTTCCAACGACCAACAAGATTTTCAATACTTCATTGGTGTTCTGCATCAGTATTGAACGAAACTCAGCACTTAAATAGCATTTAAATGAAATCAAAAAAGTTGGAAACCTTCTTTTTTAAAAAAACGGCGGGAACTTAGTTGGCAGCCTAATAAAAAATACCTAATACAAGGGAAACAAACCGTAATGATTGCAGTAAATATTACAGTAAATTTCCAAATTGGTCTTGGTAGTTATAGCGTTAAGCGTTTAGCCCCAAACCGTGCTGAAAATGAGATATTTTACAGGCGTTTACGAAGTTTTATTATAGAGACGATATATATATTATATGTATATATTATATGTATACAAATATATTTGTTATGAAATGGAAGACAAGACACACGTAACTACGTTTCATCTTTGCTTATTTTAACACGTTCGTCATCCAGCGTGATTCGTCTAAGTTTCTCGCTGGGCCCAAATCCGATTGCGTAGAAAACTGGGGTAAAAAAATATAAAAACAGCAAAAATTTTAACTTTTTTTTTTTATTTTATGTATTTCATATTTATATATATATATTATACTTCAATATTTACTTATTCCATTGAATTCCCTTTAAAATTCCAACTTAAAATGCTATTTAACTTAAGAAAAAAAGCATCACCCAAACATGGCGACGAACGTGTTAACACTTAGCCCATCGAACGGGGAGATCTCCCATTTTTTCCTCAACAAAACGCTGCAATTGATTCTATTTTCCTTTATTGTTAGTTAGCGTTGAACTGGTGTTAAATTTATTAAAAATTGTAATTTGGAACAGTAGAAAATGCATTCGATGAACTGTGAACAACACTTGTTCAAGATTAACTAATAACAGAAGTAAATAGAATCAATGGCTAATGAGATCTCCCCGTTCGATAGGCTAAGTGTTAAGGGAAGAAAAGTGTGCATGGGTGTCCCGTTACGTTTGATTTTACGTGAAGATAGCTTTTTTCGTTCGATCTGAAAAATAAGCGTGACGAGTAGCGTTTGATTTTGAAAAGGTACCGAGATAACGTTTGGAGGAGAATTTGTGTTCTCTGTTTGGAGAACTTTTTTTAATTGGATGTTTGCCTTTCGTGAATAGAGAGAAAGAGTGAAAGAGAGCTTGATACGAGAGAAACTTATTTTTCTCGCTGCTCGAGGATGTGTTTACGATACTGTACGTTTTGCAACCAACAAAGATGTCTCGCGCACTACAGAGTATAACGTATGAAAAGAGGATGTAGCATACGTGCAATATATTTTTCTCAGCATCACGAGTATATTACGCGCAGTTGTGTCGACTAAGTATATTTTATGTAAACCTAGCTACGTAAAATTCGTAAGTTAAAATAAAAGAATGTGATCCAATCACTGATCATTTTTTTAATTATGGAAATTTGTTCGTAGAACAGCAGAAAGTTGATTATAGTGATTTCAGTTTCTTAAGGAGGACTTGTTTCATTATTTTCTGTGTTTATAAAATTAATGATTGTTGGAATATTTTTTCGTGAGATCAGTTAGGTAATATTTCGTGGGAATGTAGATTTGAAAGAAGTATACCTTAGTAGCATCAATCTATAAGCGTTAGAAACCTTCGCATATATCCAATATATCAACCCTTTGCCTTATCAATTTTTTCGCTGACCGTATCTGTTAACGTTGCAAACTTATTTTCGTAATATCTCCTTTGCTGATTCTTTAACCTCTTGCACTTCAAATTATTTTTCAATTTTAGTTCCTATAACTCCCTATTTATTTTGGGTGTTTATATTAGGTATTTTAGGTGTTCTGTTTGAAATTTACTTCAAAGGACAATTCCTTGACTGGTACTCATTTTAAACGATTCTTTTTATTAATTATATTAAATATAACTCTCAAACTTTATTGTAACTTACATTTGTGAATTTTCTAAATTTTTTAATACACAGAAAACAAATCTTTATTTATACCTCCTGCAGAAAATTATAGTAAATTTTGGAAACTTTACCGCAGTGAATTTATAAGGTTTCTATGAATAACCACCAATTGGTCATTTTGACTGTTCTGGTCGTTCTAATAGAAAACAAATCTTTATTTATACCTTCTGCAGAAAATTATAGTAAATTTTGGAAACTTTACCGCAGTGAATTTATAAGGTTTCTATGAATAACCACCAATTGGTCATTTTGACTGTTCTGGTCGTTCTAATAGAAAACAAATCTTTATTTATACCTTCTGCAGAAAATTATAGTAAATTTTGGAAACTTTACCGCAGTGAATTTATAAGGTTTCTATGAATAACCACCAATTGGTCATTTTGACTGCTCTGGTAGTTCTAGTATTAGAGTAACCAAGTACCCCCACCCCCCCAAAAAAAGTACCAAAATGCAATATACGCGTCTTAGCGAAATTCGTCCGAGGGCGTATCGCTGATACATCAATAAACCCTTGGCGAAGGGACAGTTTTTCCAGTGAGTCCGGTCAGCCGTTCGTTTCCTTCCCTCGCAAGCTGACGCCAGTGCAGAGGCGCCCCGCGACCCTAAAGCGTAACACGACGGAAGAGAGAGGACCGTCATCTTGGATCCCCCGAAAGCCACGGCGATATTGTACGTGCAGCCGCTGCCCTGTCGACAGCTGGCTCCCTCGTCCCGCGCCGAGGATATCAAGCTTCGATCCTGCTTCGAGCGAGAAGTCATGGATTAATCGCTCCGCACCCCTCCTCCGCGACCTTGCAAGCTTCAGGGGCGAACTGATCTCGTTAGGGTGACGTTTAAATCACATTAATGCAGACTGATCGGTTTACCGGCCAGTGTGCAACCGGGAGGTTGTACGATCATCGAGATGTTTGTGCACCCCGTTTAGATTCGACCCGATTCGATAGTTTCAGAAACGTTCTAAGTTCACCAGGTATGAGTACTTCTCAGCTGATCGTACAAGCAGAGCCTTGTTTATCCGAACGCAACGAAGTAGTTCGAATAACTTCGCTGTTCTGGGAATGACGGAGGTTCAACGTTCGGGAAACTGATCATTTCAATCATTTCGTTTCCCTGTTTCTTTCCCTCATTCGCAAACTCACCCTCTCTCTCTCTCTCTTTCATACACACACTCGCTAACTCATTTTTTTCACTCGATCACACTTATTCACTGTATCTCTTTCCCGTTTCGTCTCTCACTCTTTCTCTCGCTAACTCACCCCGCTCCCTCTTTCTCATACACACACGCTAACTCACCCCCTCTCTCTCATACACACACTTCCTAACTCTCTCTCTCTCCCTTTCCCTCCCCCTCTCTCTATTTCTCTCTCTCTCCCCTTCTCTCTAATTCTCTCTCCTCCTCCTGTTTCTATTTCTCTCTCTCTCCCCTCCTCTCTAATTCTCTCTCTTCCTCCTCTTTCTATTTCTCTCTCTCTCTCTCTCTCCGATACATGCACTCGTTAACTCATTCTTCTTTTATTCGATCACACTTATTTACTCTGTCTTTGTCTCTCCCTCTCACCCTCGCACCTCCTCTCTGTCTCTCTCTCTCTCTTTATTCACCTACGAGAAAACGAACCTGCTCGCTAGGAGGCAGCTCCCGAGGATGTCCCATATTCAGCGTCGCGATGACTATAAACGCCCCCGTTCGCGGGGTTGTTAATCCGCGCGCGTGGAACCTTCAAGTCGAACGAACTTCGGCCGAACTTAACGGCCGACCGGGATAAGGTTAAAGGTTATCGCTCGAGGAACGACGCGGGAGGAGGGAAAACGCGTAGCCATGAGGCTCGCTGCCACGGCTCCGCCCTCCGTGCTCTCGCTATTCCACCCCCGCGTGGCTGACATGCGCCCTGCACCCGTCGAGCAGTGGTTCTCAAACGGGTCCCATAGCGAACGCTTCCCCTGTCGGTTTCTCGCTGAATAATCCTGGATTATTGAACGACCGATTTTTCTGCTCTTTTTTCTTTGTTGCTGCAGGCCAATCGAGTATTAATCGGTGATTAAAGGTGGAGCAGGTGGAGCTGGGACTTGTTGAACGATCGTTGAAGATGAAGGGTTGAATCATGCGTGAGGTATGCGGTGTTGGAGCATCGTGTGCGACGACGGTGAGTTTAGCGTGAGGGATTATTTTGTTTTGGTGGAGAGATCTTCATTTTGTTAACACGTTGCGTTAAAAGAAGCTGAGCACAGTGCAGCATACAAATCACATCTTCTTTAATCTTTTAATGATAACAAAAGTTGCTGGTAGGGACCATGGACGCATATATGCGTCTGACGAAAGTTGTTAGCAGGAACTATAGACACATACAGTAGCGGACAAAAGTTTCAGACGACAGGACAATGTAAAACATAGTTTTATGGTATGCAAATATTCTTTTTATCGCCCTTATGATAGAACACTATTTATTGATTACGAATTTTATTTACCTTGCTATTTCTTATTAATTTATTAATTTATTTTCTACGACCCTTTGGTCTTAAACTTTTATCCGCTACCGTAAATGCTTATCGCTATACGTATGCCAAACTTCAGATATTTCGAATTCAGTGTAACCTTTGGAGACATTGAAGCGACGAGACGAAGGATTTCTAGTCGATTTATGAGCAATTAATTTTAAGCATTGAACAACCGTAAGCAAATTACAGTTGAACAATTTTCCGATGGTGTGTCTACGTGTCAATAAATCAACTGCTTTCAGGCGTTTAAAAGGCAGGGCCGAAAAGTATCGCTGTGGACACAGCTGACAGGGCTTCACCGATTACCCTCGCTAGATTTGACACGCTATTAGCCAGGAAGTTCTCTCGTGTTTGCTTAACTATCGATTAACCATGCTCTGTTCCACTGTAACCCGCAAACTAGTCACAGGTGTTTCGGCTCGCTTTTTCTTTTCGCCTCGTGCAGGTTCATCCTTGTAATCCCCACTGATCTCTCATTAATCGTCTGTATCCTTTTATCTGATATAGACAGAAATGTCTTCAAACTTCAAGCCAACCTCGTAACTGGTTATCGCAGACAATTTTTAACTCTTGATCCATGAATGATTTATAACGAATTTAGCTTTCACCATGATATATTTTATAGGTATAAACTTCTTAATATAAAAGTATAAACTTTCAAATATATAAGTATAACGTTTTTAATATATTAACTTCACCGAGTTTATTAATCAATTACACCAGTTCCAAGTCTATTTAACACTAGAACTACCAAAGCAGTTAAAATGGTAATTATTCATAGCAACCTTATAAACTCAGTGGAGTAAGGCTTCCAACATTTACTACGATTTTCTGCAGAAGGTTATGTTTTCTATGTATTTGATATTTTTCCAATTTGATCTCTTCCATGCAAATGAGTACACTTTAATTGTCGGTAGTTCTAGTGTTAATATCTTTAAAGAGTAAATTCGAAGTGAACCGTATAAACTTTAACCTTGTGAACCTTCAACCCTGAAATGAACCTGTTAAAAAATATACAAATATTTAAATTGTTTAATAACGTAAGTAAAAAAATTAAACTTTAAAAATTGACGAATAGTCAATTTTTAGTAACCACGAATCCTAAAAATATATACGTCCACGAGTTCTAAATTGATTATTAAAAAGTCGATGTGCATAGAACGAAAGAAACCCTTCAGGGATCCGTTGAAACACGAGTCCTCGATCCGTGAATCGTCTCTAGATCACGCTCTAATGCCGCAGAATACAAGGTGGCGAGTCGACTATTGAATACACACCCCGGTTACCATTATGACGCCTGGTCGATCCCATAGAAAGACGAGTCCCGTTCCCGTGGATCCTGTACAACAAGCAGGATCCACCGTTTCGACTATTCAGACGGGCCTCTGTGTTTGACCACAAACTGTTTTAATCCCTCTGTTACTTCTATTTGCGTTTCTCAAATCGTTGAGCAATATCTGCTCGCTCGTGATTCTAATGCCGGGGCCACTTCGAACCCCATCGCGGCTCGATGTATCGATCACTCGATGAATCCGCGCAATTGAAATTTGGAAAAATTTTAGGTCGCTGAAAATTTGCGAATCGTATCGGATAACGTGGAATTGCTTTCGTTTGTTATGTGATTAATCCTTAAACGTAAGGATTTAAAGCGGTGTTTTTTGGAAATGGAGATTTTTAAATTAAACGATGACACACGAATTCTAAGATTTATGGTGTTTCTCGAGGTGGTCTCTGGTATTTTCTGAGGGTTGTGGGTGATATTCTTCGTACGGTGCAAGGATTCGAAGGATTCTGAGGTTGAGGGAAGTTATTTTCGATCAGTTTAAATGACCATCATGGCAATATTATAATTAACAATGTTACACGAGGTTGTCAATTGTTTCGCTGTGGATTTGTAGTGAAAATTGGTAAACTTTGGCGAGAGGTAGAAAAAGAGGGTAGAGGAAGTGGGATGGAGAGGGTGGTGGTGTAACTTTTAAGTGTATTTGTTGTTCGAGTAGGTGATCCTGGAAGAAGTTCTTTAAGGGGTGGCTGGATGAAATTCAAGGAACGGGAGTGAAAATAATATCCGAATTACCGTTTCTGTTCACGTATCAGAGATACTTAACCCCTTCACAGTGTGATAAAATGGCGAGCAATACGTAAAGAGTTTTCAATTTCATTTCTTTATCTCCAATAAGTATATCCAAATCGTCAGTAGTTCTAGGGTTAAATGAGAGATTGGGATAAATTGACAAACGCATATACTCGTCCATAACTCACACAAGTAACAACTTTCGCCAGAGACGCAAATACTCGTCCATAGTTCATACGAGTAACAACTTTCGCCAGAGTCGCATATATGCGTCCACAACTCATATGAGTAACAACTTTCGTCACAGACGCATATACTCGTCCATAACTCATATGAATAACAACTTTCG
The DNA here is from genome assembly GCA_033822845.1 of Tetrapedia diversipes. Lineage (NCBI taxonomy): Eukaryota > Metazoa > Arthropoda > Insecta > Hymenoptera > Apidae > Tetrapedia > Tetrapedia diversipes. The sequence continues at coordinate 94,397 of JAOPTO010001219.1, forward strand.
CCAGAGGCGCATATACTCGTCCATAGTTCACACGAGTAACAACTTTCGCCAGAGACGCATATACGCGTCCAAAACTCATATCAATAACTTTCGCTAGAGATGCATATACTCGTCCATAACTCATATGAGTAACAACTTTCGTCAGAGACGCATATACTCGTCCATAACTCATACGAGTAACAACTTTCGCCAGAGACGCATATACGCGTCCATAGCAGTCAAAGGGTTAACATTGAACCTTGAAACCGAACAACAACTGATTGACGAAGAAAAAAAATAAATATTTTTTCCAACATACATGGACCATCACACCGTCCACGGTCTACACGAATGCATCCCTCGGCGCTGTTCTCTCCGGCGTTTTAGTGTTACCTTTACGACAAGAGTTACGATTACTCTAGGGGGGAGAGGGGTGGTAAGAGAGGTGGCGGTCTCAATCCGCTCCGAAATTTCGCCCAGGCCCCGATGCCTGTAAGTGTCCTTACGATCTTTGCTTTACCCAATATCTTCTTGGCTCCGCGCTCACTCCGGGTCCTTCCACTGCGACGTTCAGCTCTCCTGGTGGGGGTACTTTTATTAAAACTCCCGTCAATAGTGCGGTGAGGAGGAGCAGGGAGGCTCTCCTACTACACAGGACGAGGCTTGCGCTTTATACAATGCTACAGCACAGCCTAGAGCCCGTGCAGTGGCAGAGACAGACAACGGGGAACATGCTCCGCCATTGGACGGAAGTGATACCTGTCTCGGGGGTGTTTTTCGTCGGGCAAGGGGGTTTGAAGAGGAGCTCGAGGGACAGAGGAACGTTCGGAGATGCGTGGTGATCGATTGCCAACGATTGGGGGGAAAAATGAAGGATCGAGGGAGCCTCGAGGTTTACTTTGTTAAGTCACTGCAGTAACTTTTGACTTGGACGGTACCGAATTTTTTAGATTTGTTGAAAGGTAATAGGGTTTTGCTTTTGACGAGAAGGAAACTTTTGCTTAGCTTGGTGTTTTCAGTTTGGATGGTACCGAATTTTTTAGATTTGTCCAAGGATAATAGGGTTTTGTTTTTGATGAGAAAAAGGAAGCTTTTGTTTAGCTTGGTGTTTTCAGTTTGGATGGTACCGAATTTTTTACATTTCTTGAAGAGTAATAGGGTTTTCTATTTTGACGAGAAGGAAGCTTTTGTTTAGCTTGGTGTTTTTAGTTGAAAAATCACCTCATTTTACATTATTTCATTGTTTATAGTTTGTTTATTTATTGTTGGTTCGACTCAGATTGATTTAATGGATAGATAGAAGGGTACTTTTTGTGTATTTGTAATTGAGATTTGATCATTTTGGTTTACCTTTCAGACAGGCTTTTTGTATTTTAGATTAGATTAGATTTTGTATTTAGTATTTTGTGTTAGAAATTAAGAGATCAAAGAAAATAGCAGCATCAACGAATTTATTTTTCTTGCGATCGTATCTGCCTTTGACGGGGGAGGGGGGGTGCTGCGTGAAATTTAAAAAATTTAAAAAGACTTTGGGGAAGAAACGTTTAGCACAGATTTCAGAAAGTTGTATTCGGGTTTCCCTTTAAATCGGAGCTAATGCGTGCGAAGAGCGAGATGTATCCTTTTGTACGTCAGTCCCCCGATTTTTAATTAAATCTTACAGGACACTTGAAGGGATAAAAGGAGCTTCTCCCCTTAAACACGGCACGATGTTGCGTTCTAAATAACTAAGATATGTCTTGCAGCTTATTCGACGTGTTTAGCTCTCTGCAAATAACGCGCGCTTCACGGCGAAATTAAAAATGGAACAGATTCAAAGGTACATTTCACTCTAAAATTATACTCCCTAATAAATACCCCTCAATCTACCTTAGTTACCTACTCTCCATTACAAAAAAAATGAAGAAAAATACGTCCACGAATTTCTCAATTATTTTTACATTATAATTAATACATGACTGGGTACCATTTTCATGTCACCCCTTTACCATATTTTATTTTTGCGCAGCTTCTGTTAATAATCTTTTCACTTATAATACCATTACTGCCAGTAATACAATTTTTACATTACAATCACTTTACACAAAATGTCATAAGTGAAAGTATGAATAATAATGTTTCATTGTCACAACGAACGAATGAGAAAGTTTCTCATTTTTAAAATCGCCAACCCATTAATTACATCGATTTGTGCTCGAAAATTTAGCGACATCCGACACGAAAAACAGTCGGAATTCATATTTCGTAGTAATAAAAATATTCGACGATATTAAACGTGAAATATTAATTGCGAAAGAGCGTTTCGAAAAGCGGTAGTTCCGGTCGATGATGGGGTACGGGGGGAGAGGAGGTGGGGAAAAAAAAGGAAAGAATCGACGTTTCCGGGAACCAGGCGGAATTAATCGCGGAACGGATCATTTGAAATATCCCTCCTTCGCGTTTGATTCATTTCTTGAAAGGATCGCAAATAGATCGGCCCCGAAGGAATTTTTTATTATCCCGATCGGAATATTTCCGATTGTGAGAAATTCGCTTTAGAATATTCATGATTCCATAGAAACGAAGCGAAGGTTTATTTTCTGGAAACAAAAAAAAAAAAAGAAACAAGGAGAGAAGGTGTTTAACGGTATAATTGTTAACCCTTTGCACTCGAGAGACGACTATTAAGTCGTCTAATGATACTAACTTCAAAAATTTTCAAATTCGAAATGTTCACTAAGATTCGCCTATATTAAACGTCATTTAGTTTAGTTAAATGATGTACTGAAATTTACATGTATGATTATTTAACTTCTGAGCCTCCCTAATAAACAAATTAATTAACATCTGAAAATTTTCGAAACTATCATCTGGTGACCAACAGTCCCCTTTCGAACGCAAAGGGTTAAATTTCTATAGTAGAAGATACAAAAAAACGTATCTCTTTTATGCTTATAAATATTGAAACGAGAATTCTAAAGATTTTTATTTTTCACGTATTTTTAAGGAAAATCGCGAACTTTATATTCTCGGTAGGTTAATACCGAGGAGAAATAACTCTTATTTTTTAATACTTCTATCGGGTAATTTCGTTAAAGGACGAAAATAAGAAGGTTCATGGCTATCGTAAAAGTAATTTACTTCCCGAGAAGATAACGCAGATTTTTTCATAAAACGCCCACTCCTCCGCCGAGCGAAACAGGCACGCGTTAGCTCTGCATTTTCAGCGTTACCGTAAAAACGAAAATCACCTTCAATTTTTCGTTTCCTTCGATAACTCTCTTATACTCCTTCTCCAACCGTAACGCAATTAATTCTGACAGGAAAAAATATGTTAACCCCGTTTTCTTAACGTTACCAAAAAAAGACAACCCCTGGATTCCATTTAACACCATAAAAAAAAAACCTAAATTTCCACCCCCTTCTCTGATCTTCCCTTCTCAGCTTCGAAGTGAGAAAATTCTAAAGAAGAAACGAAATACATTAACCCTGTCTTCTTAATGCTACCAAAAAAGCAGCCCTCTGATTTCCATTTAACACCATAAAAAAACCTAAATTTCCACCCCTTTCTCTGATCTTCCCTTTCCAGCTTCAAAGCGAGCAAATTCTAAAGAAAAAACGAAATACATTAACCCTGTCTTCTTAACGCTACCAAAAAAGCAACCCTATGATTTCCATTTACCACCATAAAAAAACCTAAATTTCCACCCCTTTCTCTGATCTTCCCTTTCCAGCTTCGAAGTGAGAAAATTCTAAAGAAAAAAAGAAATACGTTAACCCTGTCTCCTTAACGCTACCAAAAAGACAACCCCCTGGTTTGCATCTAACACCATAAAAAGAAAATTTCCACCCCCTTCTCTGATCTCCCACCCTACCTCTTCTTAACGTTTCCAAACAAATATAACCCACCCTCGTTTCCCTCAATTATCACAAAAAAAAATAATAATTCCCACCTCCCCTCTCTTGCCTTTTCACCCCCTAAAAAACTGAAAAACAGAAGTTAACCAACCTTCGTGAAGAAACGTAATTTTCCGTCAAACCGGACAAAGAACCTCGCAAATTCCATTTTCAACCCCCTGCGGAGTGCCCTTTGCGCCCTCACTCCCCCTTCCTCCCTCTTTCCCGTCAAATATTCGCATATTTCCGTGCTGCTGTTTAATTTAATTGTTCCGTGACGCGGCCCTCGGGAAAGCAACAACACTTCCTTAGAAATCGTAAGAATGTTCCTCGCACATCCTGTCAAAGAGGGGCGAGGAGGAGTGGGTGGTTCAGCCGAGAGGGAGGTTAGGTTCGGGAGGGGCGGTTGGAAACGTACACGTGACCAACCACCGTGGACCTTACGCATGCCCCGTTTAATACCACAGCTTGACGGCTTGGTCGGTATGCCGGGGCGAGGGGGGATGGCCTAGGTATATTGGCGCCTGCCGTTAAGCTCATGTTGATCCCTTGTACCAGGCTAAAGCTGCTGCATAGGCAGAGACTCCTGGCGTACGAACGCGCCATCTTTGAGTCATCGATCTTCAAGGTCCCCGGATTTCGGCGATCCTTTAACCCAACAATCTCCAACCTTTTTTGGGCCACGTCACCCATATTTGGGTGACGTTCTTTTTCTTAAAGTTAAGCAGGATTTTTATTCAAGGAATTCAATGGCATAAGTATTGAAGTATAATATATATAAATATAAAATACATAAAATACAAATAAAAAGTTAATACTTTTGCTGTTTTTATTTTTTTTTCAAAATAAACAAACTATGTAAAGTCTGAAAATCTGCGGAACTATCATTTGGCGACTGTTAGTGGCTTAATAATATTAACTTCAAAAATTTTCAAATTTTCAGTATTCACTAAGATTCGCTTATATTAAAATGTCATTTAGTCTAGTTAAGTGATATACTAAAATTTACATATGTGACTATTTAACCTCTGAGTCTGACTAATAAACACATTAACTGGGGTTTGCAAATTTGCGAAACTATCATTTGGTGACTAACTTCAAAAATTTTCAAATTTTCAGTATTCACTAAGATTCGCTTATATTAAAATGTCATTTAGTCTAGTTAAGTGATATACTAAAATTTACATATGTGACTATTTAACCTCTGAGTCTGACTAATAAACACATTAACTGGGGTTTGCAAATTTGCGAAACTATCATTTGGTGACTAACGGTCACCTCTCGAGTGCAAAGGGTTAATACAGTTGACGTTGCTTCACGGGTTTGTAGTACGGGTTCAGAATCGGTGTTGTGGGATTAGATTGCGTTAGAGGGACGTGTTTTTCGAAGATTTAATGAAATTTCAGAGAACGCGGTGAATTCGTATTTGTTAATGCCGTGTTTTAATCCCGGGGCTACACGCCAGACATATGTTAATGTTTTGAGAACGATAACGGGTAATCGTTCGCGTTTTTCATCTCCTGAGAACAGAAAGCTGTCCATACATCGTTATCATTTATGGCGTATGTAAATCCGACAGATATCGATAGGACTTTTAATTGAATCGAAGCACCAGTCGAAATACGCGAACGATACGTGTACTACATATCGTAATCGAAATTTCCGCACGGTACAGCTTTTGTTTAAGCTACCTGTTTGAAGAAACGGATCGCACGGAATATTTACGATGCATCACGTGTAATGAGGCAACCATGTTAACTCAATTAAATCTACGTCAGTGTAACATTTCCGTTGCAATTCTTTTTTTAGAAACTTTACACTGTGAAATTTTGTTTTTCAACGTTATGGTTAAGTAAATGTATTTCAAAATTTTTCCTGAATAATTTTGCACAACATGACGTTAAGAAAGCACAAAAATAGTGTAAATTAACCGAAAAATGAACAACAAACAGAAAGCGTTACGATGCATAAATATAAAAATATTATTATATTTAAACAATGCAACGTTTACAGCGTTCGCTTGATCCACGTCTAAAGTTAAGCTTATTAAACTAAAAATATTATTATATTTCAAGATAACGTCCACCGCATTCGCATGATCCACGTTTAAAATTAAACTCATTAAGTGAAAAATAGTATTATATATATTTAAACAGTATAAGCAACGTCCACAGTGTTCGAATGATCCACATCTAAAATTAAGTTTACTAAGCTAAAAAAATTATAACATTTAACACTAGAACTACCAGAGCAATCAAAATGACTGATTGGTAATTATTCATAACGACCTTATAAATTCGCTGTCTTCAGCTTCCGAAATTTGCTATGATTTTCCGCGGAAAACATAAATACAGATTTGTTTTCTATCTATTCAATATTTTTTTCACGCAATTTTCAATTTGATCTCTTCCATGCAAATAAGTACACTTTAATTGTTGATATTTAATTGTTTTAACAAGTCAACGACAAACAACCAGATCGTGTGCAACGGTTCACAAGCGTTCGCATGATCCACGTTTAAAATTAAACTCATTAAGCGAAAAATAATATTATATATATTTAAACAATATAAGCAACGTCCACAGTGTTTGAATGATCCACATCTAAAATTAAGTTTACTAAGCTAAAAAAATTATAACATTTAACACTAGAACTACCAGAGCAATCAAAATGACTGATTGGTAATTATTCATAACGACCTTATAAATTCGCTGTCTTCAGCTTCCGAAATTTGCTATGATTTTCCGCGGATAACATAAATACAGATTTGTTTTCTATCTATTCAATATTTTTTTCACGCAATTTTCAATTTGATCTCTTCCATGCAAATAA
>JAOPTO010001219.1:101103-112802 GCA_033822845.1 Tetrapedia diversipes
TTCCATCGGTGGTGAGAATATTTCTACCGCGAAGGGAGGTCCCGTGTGGGCTCGTAAAAATTCACTAGGTCTCGGATACACCCTGCACGTAGCGGTTGTTGCTGGCGGACTTCCGTGAAACGAGCAACGGCAACGCGAAGTCGTTCGCAATTTGCTCGAGCTACTTCTCGAAGCCTGTTGATCCTTCGTGACTACTGTCTCGCTGGGGCGTAGCCGATTTATACGCGCTCGGGACCTTTTTAGGTTCTTCGGCAACAGGGTGGTTGCAGACAAAATTAGGGCTCCGATTGCGTTGAATTGATTTTCGATTTCTTTCGATGGGGTACATTTTAAGTTTGGACGTGTCTTTTACTAATTTTTATAGAGATTCCCTTCTTTGTTTGTTGACTTTTGTTGGTGTCTTCTAGGTTTATGAGACTTTGAGACTTTATGATTTGAAGATTATAACAATTAAACCGTTGATACGTGGAACAATATTTACATTGTTGCTCAGATAATTATGTTATTATCGTAGACATGTTATATTTTATAAAATATTAATTATTATTATTGAGATCTGGTTTCGCGCAATATACGTAACTCCAGGAGAGCAAAATCCTACATTTTTGCATCTTAGTATCTTATAATCTAAATAAATCAGATCATCTTCAATCTACCCTGTTTAAATACACATTCTCTTAAACTCGACATTTAACTAAAGAATTACGAAAGCTCAAAATTTTTGCAGCCTCTTTTACAGTAAGTTTCCACCTCAATATTCACCGTATTTAACACTAGAACTAGCTTATAAATTTATTGTGATAAAGCCTCCAAAATTTACAATGATTTTCTGCAAAAAGTATGCATAAAGATTTCTTTTCCATATATTCGGTATTTTCGATTTGATCCCTTGCATGCAAATAAGTACACTTCAACCCTTTGCACTCGAGAAGTGACTCATAGTTCTCCAATAATACCAATTTCAAAGATTTTCAAATGCCAAATTTATTTATTAAGATTCGTTCATATTGAGTTTCATTTAGTTCAGTTAAACAATACCCTCCAATTTATTCATACCATTCTATATAAAATTTATTTATATTATTTATACTATCTTATATAGACTATCTAATCTCTTGAACTTGAACATCTACAAAATTATCATTCAATGACTGAGAGTCATCTTTCTAGTACAAAGGGTTTATTGTTGGTAGTTCTAATGTTAAATACACCCCCCCTGCCCCTTAAAACTCCACATTTAATTCCAGCCCAACATTTTGGCAGGACGTTCGAAGAAAAATTGGAAACCGAAGCCATGGGACACCAGGACATTTCAGAGGCGATCAATCGGTTCAGCAGGGACGACAGGCTTAATTGAATGAAACGGTGGTCCCGCTTATAGGAGGCCATGGGCGTTTAAGCATGCACGCGACCAAGGAGGAGCCTCCTGTATTCGACCATCGTGCCCCCGACGCAGCTACCATCGAAACCACCCTTCTGGCCGAAGGTGTAGGTCGCGCGAGCCGCAGCCACGTGTGCGTCACGTGCCGGGGATTACTAATTATGCGCCGAGAACGGTCATAATATCCTGAGCCCGGTGGGCACACTGCATAGATACAGTTAATATCCGCCACTGCAAACACGGCCACCATTCAACGATGCGATTTATGAATAAAACCACCTTCGACGAACGTACGGGGCCGCCCTCGATATTTGATTTTCACACATGAGCATCGATTCGGGAGCTTCAACGTCTTCGGGAATTTTTCTCCCTCGAGAGGATCACCGTTGGGTTGAGAAACGGTGAGTTTTTGAATTCAAGCTATTTTTGTCTTCCGAGGATACTGCGTTGAAATACAGTAAGCTTGAATTCATGATTTTCATTGGGGGTTGCTGTGGAAGAGGTGTCTGAATAGAGATATTAATTTTTAACACATTTAGTAATTGAATAAAGACATTATTAAGTTTAACATATTTTAGAATATTGCAAAATTGTTGACTTTGATGATACTGCGTTGAAATACAGTAAGGGTGAATTCATGATCTTCATTGGGGGTTGCTGTGGAAGAGGTGTCTGAATAGAGATATCAATTTTTAACACATTTAGTAATTGGATACAAACATTATCAAATTTAACATATTTTAGAACATTGCAAAATTGTTGATTTTGATGATATTGGGTTGAAATACAATAAGGGTGAATTCATGATTTTCATTGGGGGTTGCTATGGAAGAGGTGTCTGAATAGAGATATTAATTTTTAAGACATTTAGTAATTGGATAAAGACATTATTAAGTTTAACATATTTTAGAACAGTTGCAAAATTGTAGATTTTGATGATACTGCGTTGAAATACAGTAAGAGTGAATTCATGATTTTCATTGGGGGTTGCTGTGGAAGAGGTGTCTGAATAGACATATTACTTTTTAACATACTCAACAATTGAATAGGGACAATATTATTATTTTTAAATATATTTTACGATAGGTGCATGGAAATGTTTGTCCCTTGAGGATACTGCATTTAGGAAAAGTAAGCTTTTTATAGATTTTTTTGTAAATTACAAGCTTTTCATTAGAGATTGCTGTGGAAGAGGTGTCTACATAGAAATATTATTTTTTAACACACTCAATAATTGGATAGAAACATTATCTTTAACATACTGTGTAGATTCAATTGGTTAACCCCTTCGAATAATCTTTTTGTATTTAAATTATATTCGCTTAATCCTGAAACCATCAAAATACTCATAGCGATCCTGAATTAATATACTAATCGAACAATTCCGATCAATAAATTATTTTCAACTATTATTCACCTATAAGAAACCTAAAAATATTCGAGTTTCCACATACAAGTCCATTTACTATAATTTGTCAAGCTACTAAATTTAATTTTCCCCAAGAAAACTATTTTCCAACCTTCAAAAACCATTCTACCGTTTAACTACCCCCACATATAAACCATGAACCGTAAAAATCGTATGTATCGAGAAATGTATATTTTTGCCCAAAAACGACATATTTGAGTGATGAAAAGTGAGTACTGACACTGAACAGGGTGTCGTATTGACGTTGTAAAATTATAAAATGGTCGAACACGGTCGGTTGATGCGGACGTAGAACACTCGGGACCGGAAATCAATTTTTTTCTTTTTTTTTTTTCGTTTTTTTCATGAAAACATTTCGTTTGATGGCGCGACGAAGGAACGTTACATTGGACAGGACACGGAAAACAATTGGAATAACAGGACAGGCGAAGCTTCTGGTCTGTTTGCAACGCGGCCGTCGTCACCCGGATATGAATCGGCCGTGTGCTCATGTGATTTTGGCGAAGAACAATATTTATTCGCCGTTGCTCCCCGTGTTTGATCGCCTGTGCCTTTGGAAACGAACAGTCTCTGGTCCCGCACTGTTCCTGAATCGACACCTATTTTTTAACACTAGATCGCCGCATGTTGGGTATACACCTACAGTAGCAGACAAAAGTTGAAAACCAGAGGGCGATACAGAATATAGTTTTATGACATGCAAATATTGTCTGTACATTCATTTTTATTATTATTATGGTAGAACACTATTTATTGAATTGCACGGAATATAAATTTTATTTATACTGTTATTTCTTATTAATAATTTATTTATTGATAATTAATTGATAAGAAACAGCAGGATAAATAAAATTTGTATCTGTATTAATCAATAAATAGTATTCTATATTAATTAATAAATAGTGTTCTACCATAATGACGATAAAAATAAGTATATGAACAATATTTGCATACCATAGAACTATGTTTTGCATTGTCCTGTCGTCTTCAATTTTTGTCCGCCATTTAATTTGATTTTCCATCTAACCCAGAACGCCAATTTAAAACAGACTGCCTACGTTCACAACGAATATTCCCTTTGAATTTTTGATCGTGAAACTTTTTCTTCGCATTCTTCGACCGTGCGTTTCATTTTCAATTTAAAATCGTATCTGGAATACCGATCTGCAGCAGATCAAAGGCAGCTCGCAGCGAGAGCGAGCCTGACTTTTGCCGAACCGATCTCCTCGCGCAGTTTCCCATGGGCGTAGGCGAGGTAAGCACGTGATGCACCAGCGCCACGTGACCTCTGTCAATACGATACATCCGGGGCCCACCCCGTGATCGTTGAATAGGAAGAACGATCGCTATGAAATCTTCATGGCCCGCTCTCGCAAACGAGAGCAACTATTTGCAAAGTGACCGGCTTTTCGAAATTGCCTCGCGCTCGGAAAACAAGGGTCGAACGAACCTGGGAACCGGTCTTCCGGTAAACAACCGAGATTCTCGCTAATTTCTGGAACGACGGCCACATGTCAACGTTCACGAAATTCTTCGGTGTTGTCATTTCGAGAAATACTCTTCGATACGGATGATTCGTGAGAAAATTGATAATTAACCCTTTGAGTACTGGGAAGCTCAATCTTGCTCCTTTGTGCAATATGCGAAAAACCCCGGAAGCGTTGATGGACTCTTTTGAAATTTTTTTCAATAAACTGCGAAAACAATACATATTTGTATATTTTGCGATCCAAATTATACTCCGGTATGTTAGATATAATATGTAAAAATTTGTAAGAGAATACTTTGAGATTGACTTTGATAGAAACCATTTCCCGTATCATTGAAAAAACAAATAAAAAAACATTATTGGCGTATGTATGGAAAATTTCTCCGGTACTTAAAGGGTTAAGATTGGTAATTAAAGTTGGATATTGGTGTTTATGTCTTTGCTCGTGGACAAAATAGTTATCCAGAAAACTATAAACGTATTAAAACAGTGAAATTAGCAAATACTTCAGAATTTATCTACCAGCAACATAAGATCCATAGCGAATTAAACCATATAAGTGAGCATCCATATTTACTCATTCTCGAAAACCTACACAACTGATCTATTTTATAACAACTCTATCTATCTCATTTCCTCACTTTCAATCATAACCTTTCAATTCTACAAAATACCCACCTGAAGCCCAGAAATACACCATCAGCCACTCTGCCCATCGAACCTGACACCCCTTCAAAACCTTCCCAAAACCTCCCCAAACCACCCCCCAGGGATCTCTCTCCCCTCCTTCGCACGGTGCTCTTCTCAGACGATCTCCAACGATTAACTCGGAACAACCGTCGCCTCCCTCCCCCAATCCTCCTCCCACTCGATGCATCTGATCCTTATCAGCGATCCAAAAAATACCCACCTGAAACCCAGAAATACACCATCAGGCCACTCTGCCCATCGAACCTGACACCCCTTCAAAACCTTCCCAAAACCTCCCCAAACCACCCCCCAGGGATCTCTCTCCCCTCCTTCGCACGGTGCTCTTCTCAGACGATCTCCAACGATTAACTCGGAACAACCGTCGCCTCCCTCCCCCAATCCTCCTCCCACTCGATGCGTCTGATCCGTATCAGCGATCCAAAAAAGTATCCTACGGGATCGGGGCGCATCCTACGGTGTCCCGTGGACAAGTTGGGCAGGCGCGCGCGATCGTGTAAGCTCGCACGAGAGCCACGCGCCGCCACGTGTCGTCTCGGGTCAAGCGCGCGGAAAATCGTCCTTTGAAGCTGCCAGCTCGCTGTTAATCGCGATCTGCGTCGCTCACCTTCCTCCGTTCAGCCGCCGGAAGTCGGCCGGAGTGAATTTTCGATCGCGACGAGAGCGCGGATCGAAAATCTCCTCGCGGGTGGTAAAGAGGCGGAGAGAGTGGTGCAGGGGGTTGGATGCAGGAGGGTGGCGAAGGGGTGAAGAGGAAGGGCGGACGAGAGTCGGTGGTTGTTTGCAGAGCGACTATATCGCAAGGCCGTCTGCCGTCGACTCGATGTCTCTCGATTTTTGTTTACTTTTTTACGCTACCCTTTGTGCGTGGGCGTTCTGACAGGGGCGGGGGGGGTGGAGGAAGCAATAGATCATGGGGGAATTAGAGCTGTCCGGTTGTGTGGGAGGCGTGAAACGTAAGGTGGATGCGTCTTGTTAACGATCGACGGGAGTTCTTCGAGGTGTGCTGGTTAAAGAGAGATTTCTTTGGTTTAGAGATGGACGCTTTGTTCTTGTTGGAGGAGGTTGTGGGTAAATGTGTGACAATAGCAAATACAATTTATTTAAGGAAAAACTATTAACACAATATAACACGACGAAATATAACATAGATATTAATGCACTGAAGATCGCTTTGTTCTGCGACTCTCTCTCTCTCTCTCTCTCTCTCTCATACACACACTGATTAACTTATTCTTCTTTTACCCGATCACACTTATTCACTCTCTCTCCCTTTCCCTCTCTCTCCCTCTTTCTCTCTTTCTCTCTCTGTTACGCTCTCTCCAATTTTCCGATACAAACATTATTCTCTCTCATATCCCATACTCTATGGCAACCATATTACCACAGAGGTGTAACGCGGTTCGAGGGGGTGGTTTCGTAGTTAAAACGGAATCAGTGTCTTGGAAATCGGTCGTTCTCGAGGAAAAAATTGAAGGAGGGAAGAGGGAGGAAGTCGTAGATCTAGAAACGGTGATTGAACCCTGTATGGTTATAGATTTCACGATGACAATTGTAGGTTCTCCTTTGAACGATGCGAGGTTCGAAACGGGGTTGAAAGGAATATCGCGAGCGAAAGATGTTAATTCGTGGCCGGAATAGTGGTTAAAATGTAGAAGAAACGGAAGAGGCGGGGAAAAAAGATTCTGCGAGGAGGAAGATTTGAATGGCAAAGAGATGGGAATATATTCATAGGAAATATGAATATTTAAACAGAGCCTTCTTTTTTATTATTCAACGAACGAAAGTGCTACTCTCTCCGTGCGATAATTGCAATAATTTAGTCGAAAGAATTTCATGATCCTTCCGTTGCTTGAAACCAAATTAAAAAAAAAAACGAACGAAGGCTCGATCCTCGAAACGCGCAACAGATTCTAATCTTTTTCCAAACGGATTCCCAGCGAATTCTTCAAAATTCAATCCCCGCGAATTCCACGCAAACTCAAGCGTACGCCTCGTGTCCTCTCCAACTTCCGTCCTCGGGAAGCATTCTAAGTACGCGTCGAGTTTCCGCTCGAGTAACGTTACCCGGCCTTCCTCAAAAGGATCGTCCCGCTGCGGAGGACGCGCGAAAAACGGGAACAGAAAGAAGAAGCGTTCTAGTGAAATTCGGGGAATCGTCTCCGAATCGTTTCCGCTGCGTGTGCGCGCGTTTTGCACGTGTCCTTTTTTTATCGAGCGACGAATTCGCGCCCGGGGCGATGTCTGGCATGAAAATCGCGAAAAACGCGGTGGGAAAGTTTCCGAAAGCGTTCGCAGACGGTCAAAGGGCCGAAGATTAATTGGCCTGGTCGCGAGTCGGAAAATTACGAACGGTTCCCGAGGGAGTTTCGTAACCTGAACACGATCAAAGCGGAATTTGTCGTATTTTTTTTTTGGACGTCGCGTAAAACGCTCGAGGCGGGCATCCATGGCGGATTGTTCGAGGAGATCATTGGTTTCTCTGGTTTTTAACGTTTAACCCTTTCGCTCCGAACGCTGGATATATCCGGCATCCGCGTGATAAGCCGCCAGTAGGATATGTATACTCTATAATGTATTTTGATGGAAAATGGGTTAAGAGAATAGAGCAAGCGAAACGCTGATTTCCAAACATATGGAACTGTACAATAGTTTGATGTGTACGATGTTTACAATTCGACGTCAATACAGAGAGTATGTCCTTCAGACAGAGGATTCGGCGAATGGCCCATTAGCATATACAAACATGTAAACGACGGCGTTGATAATAATGTCTTACGCGAGTATGATCTTTGAGTTCCAACATATTTCGATCTTTTCTTGGACACTAATGGGGATTTACCCGGTTTAATTATTTAAATTATTACGAGCGGAGAACCGACTATCTGTTTTTAAGTAAACTATATTTTAAAAGTATCGAAAATAAACTTGATTAATTAATGCTTCGGAATCGATCACAATTATGAATCAGATATGAGAATAAGAATGTCGCCTGTTTGGTCCTCTTCCTTTTTATATCCGTGGTCAGTGGTCAAGGGTAGAGCTTATTTCAAGACTGTTCTAAGTGCTCCGTGTTTGCAGTCTGTCTTATATGGTGTTGTTTTGTCTTCGTGAAAGGTTTTTGGCGTGAAATACGGTGTAAGAAAATAAATAAATAAATATTTTCAACCCCGATCCTTCAACGTTAATCACCTTTCTTCTCCCTGGAACGGTTTCAGCTGCCAAGAAAACGCGTTGACATTCCAAAGCTCGAAGGCGTCGATGCAATCGCGAAACAATTGCCGAATAATTCTTCGTCACCCTGTACCCCAATCCCTCTTTTCGTCCAGCATCAGAAAAGAACGACGAAGGGGAGAGAAAGGGTGGATCGACGTTTCTTGGCAGCCACCCCCGTCGTTGCAACGAGGCACAGCTGGCCATCGAGGCGCTCCCGTTTTCGCGTGCGGGCGCCGCGACGCATTCCTGACAATGTAGTCATCGTGCATTCCTGGGACGCGATCGCGAGCCTTCCACCCTCGTTAACGAAAGATGGATTCGTGCGCGCCAGGCCTGAAGAGGACGCGTTATTACATTTTATCCGGGCCCGACCCGAGCGATGGAATGCCGGCCCTTAAGATCGTGGCAAGGGTCGAACAAGCCCGAGGACACGTGCCCGGTTGGAATAGGTCGCCTTCGATGATTGGACGCTACTCCACTTGCCTAGAACAGGAAGAGTATGTAGATACTTATTAGAAATTTCACTTTAATTTTACTTTAATTTCACTTTAATTTGGAAGTATCGATTTTGGGCCTGAAAGGGGATGATCGTATTCGTAATACTGGGAATTTCATATAACAGTAGTCTTTAAATTTATTAGATCACAATAAATGTCGGAATAGGTCGCTTTCGATGATTGGACGCTGCTCCACTTGCCTAGAACAGGAAGAGTACGTGTATAGGTACTTCTTGAATTGGAAATTTCACTTTAATTTCACTTTAATTTGGAAGTATCGATTTTGGGCCTAAAAGGGGATGATCGTATTCGTAATACTGGAAATTTTATATAACATTGATCTCTAAATTTATTAGATCATAATAAATGTTGGAATAGGTCGCCTTCGATGATTGGAGTAGACACTTCTTTTTTCACTTTAATTTTACTTTAATTTTGAAGTACCGATTTTGAGTCTGAAAGGGGGTGTTCGTATTCGTAATACTGGAAATTTTATAAGGTATTGATTATAAAATTTATTAGATCACAATAAATTTTATTAATATCAATATTAAATCTGTTAATTAAAATAAATTTTATTGATATTGATTATTAAATTTATTCAGATAAATAAATTTAATGAATATTAACCATAAAATTTATTAGAACACAGTAAATTTTTTATGATTCCTCCGTGAAGTGTGGTACAGTTACAATTGCAAGGGTTGTTTTGCTATCTAGTATAGGAGAATTTTGGTTTTCTTTTGAGTGTAAGCTCAAGTATTTAGAAGGGTTGAAAAGGGTTGGCCGTATGAGAAGTACTTTATTTCTAAAATTCTTATTTCTCTTTTTCAATTAGAGACACTAGAATTGTACTCGAGAAGTTTATTATATTTCTCGCGTAAAGGAGTTTATCTTTAATTGCCTGCACTGAAATTAATCGTTGCGAATGTTTCTATATATTTACGCTACTTAGGATTAACTAATCGTAAGCGTTGCACGAGCAGAAACTCGAACACGATGGCAACAAGTGTTCGCAAGGGCCGGAATATTCGAAGCAGATAATTTTCATAATAATACGATTGATTGAAAAAAGTCGAAGGGTTGAACGATTTTAACCACCCCGTATTAACGTGCTCGAGATCAAGGCTGCACAGGGCTCGCATCGCCTAATTTATAATCAATGACGGCAATTCGAGATTCGTGCCACCCTCCCGTGAATCTCCATGCCGCAACTGGGCCCAAGAATCTTCGACGGGTATTATGATGCAGAGACACCCCTTTGTGCGTGACCAAAGGGTGCAGGGACGGCCACGTGCAGAAAACTCGCGTAAAACTCCATCGGAGGTGGTCGCCATTTTTTTCTTCTTCGTACACCTTCTTTTAAATGAACCTTCCTTTTAAACATTTCTTAATGCATATTCCAAGAGAATTTATTGTCCGGATCGCGCTCTTGTATTATTAAAGCGGAATGATAAACGACAGAAATTTACATTTTATTGAATCGATAAAGATCATCTTCCAACCTTCCCGTGGCCCTCTGTCAACGAGAAATTGTTTAATTAACACCAGACTTAATTAACGATACTTGCGACTTTATTGTTTTTATCATACGAGAGAACGGAAATTAATTTTTCGTTATTCCACACTCGAAATTCTACAACGCCAGTAGAAGAAGTATATAATATTTACTACTCTAAATAAGAAAGAAGATTAATATCTGCTATTTACTAAATAAGAAAGAAGAATAATATCTACTACTCATTAAATAAGAAATTTCTTGTTTTCTTTACAAATTTCTCAATTGCGAACTCCTCACAGAAAATATTACCAAAAGAAAATAAACATGTTTCAACAAAATGTGAACCTAACTCGAACACTTTACAATTCCAAGCATAGATCTAACAAATCATAAAGAATCAAAGCTTACCAAATTTCATAATTCATGATAAATAATTGTCGTTTGATTGAAATTGCAAATTTGTCGACCAATTTTCTCTTTGTTTACAGGATGTCCCTAAAAAAAAGTCCGTGACGCGTATTACCACGCAGGAGCATCCCCCAGGATGCGTGACCAAAGGGTGTTTAGGGAATGCTCTGTACCCCCCCTACCCCCTGTCGACCCCCGTGTCGCGAAACAACGCTGGAACCGTATCGGCATAATTACACGGATGGCGTTAGCGTCACATATCCCGAACAATGGCCGGGACAACAGGAGAACACCAGGGAGAGCGTCAGAATGGGGTGGATGCACCTGCAAGGAACCATATTTCATCCGGGCGGGCCGACTTCTCTCTGCCTTTATGCGCCGTGAAATCGCGCGGGGGTCACTGGGTTTCCCTAATTTCTATTATGCCCGAGATAAGACCGTGCTAAACGGCTGCTATAGCTCGCGGGGGACGTTCGCGCTCGAGTTTTCATCCCCCTTTTCAGCCAGGTGACGGACGTTTGCTTTGATTTCGTTTCTACGCTCAAGCGTAGAAATTTTCAGGTTCTTTTTCATTTACTTTATTATAGGAAATTTCTACTTTTAGTTAATTTAATAGAGTGGATGATTGATAGGACTCAGGTGTGAAGAAAATAAAGCGAAGTGATTAGAATATTAATAATATATATATTTTAAAATAGTTTAACGATGACAACTCTGACAAATATTACGATGGTATCTTATTGTTTTTAATTTAAATGTTGGTGGTTTTTTAATGGTAAAAGTAAGTATTTTTTGGTATGCTTGTTTCGACTGCGATTTCAATACGATATGGTTGACTGTACGAGGCTAATCGAGGCTGGGAAGACAGACGGTCGGTGAATCTCGAGGAATTGACATACGGAGTGTCGAGAGGTGTTTACCACCGGTTCATTGTCTGCGTAGAAATGATATTTAGCAAATAAAAAGCCGAGGGGGGGTTTCTTTTGTCTCTGTTCTTGTACCGGGCCGGGTAATCCGCCGCGTGAATGCTCCTCGTTCGTACTGTTCATACTTCAGAATCCAATAGTGCT
>JAOPTO010001219.1:113420-207582 GCA_033822845.1 Tetrapedia diversipes
AAAAAATAGAAAATACTCCAAACAGAACGCTAATGCATTGCAAAATTTAAGAGGAGAAAGAAACAGCGAATTTTCATCCCCTTCTCAAAGAAGTATGCTTCCATCCCCTCTTCAAAAAAAGAAAAAATAGAAAATACTCCAAACAGAACGCTATTATATTACAAAACTTAAGAAGAGAAAGAAACAGTGAATTTTCATCCCCTCCTCGAAGAAGTATGCTACCATCCCCCTTTCCTCGCGGAAAAAAAGGGAAAAGAAAGAAGGTTAAAAAAGGCGCATATCCTTCTCAAAGGACGAATACCAGCATGAAACCGGCGCCGGTTTCCGGAGGCAATATCGCTCTAGAACGCGAAGGATGTCCCGTGTATTTTGAAAGTACGAGTCGGCGGCGTATCGAGTATTTGGCCGTTTGTCAGTCCGCGTAAATACGCGACAATGCCTGTCCTTTGTGCGGCCCGTCTATCGGCGATGTTTGCCAAATAAAAGCCTATATATACGTATACACATATATACATATACGTACATATATGTACATGTACGTGGGGTCCTCTTTGTCTCTGTCCGCCTCGTGGCGAGAGAGGCTCTCCCCCATCGTCACGAATGATACGCCTAGTTGCCTATGAAACTACCCTGCACGGCCCCTTCTCGTTGCTCGCCGCTGTTCTCTGCTACAAAGGGGCACCGAGTCGAGAGACGGTAATGGTGATGCAAAGTATTTCACGATGGAACACGTGCGGACACATAGACGTGGACCGAGGGGGCCGAATCGGAGCCGACACCGAGCATACGCTTAGGTTAGGGTGGGCTGGTCGCGTTTGTGGGACGAATTTTTGGTGGATACGGTCGCCTGTCTTCTTGACCGGAAGCAAGGGAAAGTGATTTCGTTGGTGTTTATCTTTAAGATCGTCGGACGTTGCAGCATACTAATCGCAACGTCTGACGGAGCAGTAATTGGTGTGGGATATGCATGTTGTGTGTGTTTTGTGCGGAAGGCGAGAGTTGATTTTTTTTTTCCTACGAATAGACATTCTAGGACATAGCGTGTAAAAAGTATATAGACAGATTTCATTGCTAATCCTCACCAATCCACTAAAACTTAATTCAACATTATTGTTTTCGAGAAACCATCACCTGATCTTCTCAGCCGGAAGCGGAAGAAATGATTTTGTTGGGTTTCGGTGCTTTTATATAGGTTTGGTGATGTTCTGTCGATGTTTATTGTTCTTTGGAAACCGGGTCGCCTGTCTTGTTGACCAGAAGCTGAGGAAACTGATTTTGTAGTAGTATCGTAGTATTCCCATTTTTTAAATTGTTTGACTAACTCCATAACGAATGGGATAAGATCTCGCTTTAGATGCGTGTGAAGTTATTAGAATCCATTTGGTTCTTCATTTCCACCCCAACAAGTGTATACACTGTATCTAATTATCAAATCTTCAACCTGCATCCCAAACAACGAGCTACCGAATTACCACGAAGTCTTTGACCCACATGCGAAATGCTTCGACCTGCTTTTCAGCCCACCCGTATTCTAAATACTCTCAATTATTATCCAACCTTCGACCCCCACCCCTTTTTCCGCCGTTCACAACAGAACCCAAGATTCCCAAGGAATCCATAGCGACGGAAAATTCAAGGTGGCGACCCCGAGCACCTCAGCAACAGCGTACGTCACTGTCGCCGCGATATTGATCTCCGGCAAGATTCGTGCAACCAGTTGAGCACCGTGACCGACGTTCAACCCCTCCACGTCGCCCTCGCCGAGGGGCGTGGCCGCGGCGAGCCAATCGCCCGCCAGCCCCGATCCCCCACGACGAGTCACCCGCCCACGGCTCTCACCCTCCGCCAGTCGATCGTGGTCCCCGTCCCCGAGGGGGTGGGGGTTGCTTTTGATCGTCGATGCTGTGGCTGGCGTCAAAAAAGGCTGAGAGTCCGGGCCGCTGACACGTACGAGCTGTGACGAGCGTAGGGACACACGGCACGCAGTCGTCTCGAGCCAGTCGCAGAGGAAACGAGAGAACCATCATCGCCCCACCCTCCTCCTCCTCCTACAGCAAAAGGGCAAACGGGATACAGGCCGAGCATCATGGTGTCCGGCGAGAAATCAAGCTTTCGTCAGCACTGGCGGTCCGTCAGGATGGCCAGCGTCGCGCACAGGATCTTTTCTTGAGACCTGTTACTACGTCGAAGGACGGGACAGGGCTGAGCGATCGAACGACAGGGGGGTAGTTCGAACTCGAGGACGCTCCGCGTGATCTTCGCGAACCGGGACGTTTTAGTGATCTCTGACTCGACAGACGTTCGATTCGGAGTTGGAACAGCACAGTTGGTTGCGTGTACTTTCGTCGGTTCTTCGAGTGATCGGAGGGAAGAGGACACTTTCGTGAGAGTGACTTTAAGAGGAGTCGAAGAAGGGTGCAGGGGAGGAAGTAATCGTTCGGGACGTTCTCCGAAGGAGGAAGAGATTGCCGGGAAGTGTTGTAGAGACAGTGAAAAAGTGTGGTGGGGAGGTCGAAGATTCGGGAGCTGTAGGGCACCAGGAACCATGTTGGAATTCTACCCTCCGCTACCTGGTAGCTTGAACCGGCAGGCCGACTCGGGCCCGCCGACCATGGGGCCTGCAGCCCCGCCGATCCCCTTTCGACCTACCAACGACAATAACAATGCAGGTATAAATCGGGAAATTTCGCTTTCGAACTCGTTAACCCCTTGACATACAATGATGTCTGGGAAACGTCATTTGTTTCATGTGCCATTGTAGACTTTGACGTCTCCGAGCCGTCAAGAGCTATCTACATATTCCAGAGTGTTTTGAAATGTTCCATATTTTACTGAACTACTAATTTACCCATGTTGCAAAGAAATTTTGTTGCGTTTTAAATTAAACAAGATTGGTATATTCTTATTAACAAAATACCAACACGTTGAAACTTGCCAACACAAGCGAATATATTTATAACATTTTTTTATGGTATTACTAACTGCTTTACGTAAGTAACACTAAACATAAATCTACGCGGATGCAGTTATTGCAATATTTCGAGATGGGTCTAAAAATGTCCCATCAAACATTGCTGTGCATCTAGAAAAGGGACATTTTTAATCCCACCATGCCTCAAAGAGTTAAACGCGTCATTACGGAAGCAAAGATTTTAAGTAATTCGGATAAATACAAGGTTACAGTAACAGGGTTCTGTAATAGGGTAGCTTTATCACTATCGACAATCGATAAGCGACGGAATAAATTTTATGGGTCTCGCAATATTGCACTGCTCTAAAACGCTATCACATTTCTCACTCTGACAGCCGTATCATTCGGAATAACTCCGCGCGCATTTATTTCCTTCGCGATAGAACCGCCGCGGCAGGAAAATTTAGTGTTCCATCTTTCAGAATTTTATCTACATCCAAGAACAAACAAAAAACAATTCTTCCGTGAAAATCACCAATTCAACCGGTACCTCGTGCTTAATTTCAGCTTTCGATTATAATGTTACTTCGGTCGAGTCAGACAAATTAACAAACACCTAATCAAACAGAAATGATCTCTCGTGTGAAACGTTACGCGTCGTAAGAGAAATAAATTTTTGTTCGTATTTTTCGCCAAAAATCATAGTGAATTTTTCAGACTACACAGTGAACTCACAAAACTTCTGCCAGAAAAAAAAATTATAAACTGTTCGTTTCGATTACTTCAGTAGCTTTGACGTTAAAGTTAGAACCATCGGCGATTAAAGCTGACTTATTTGCGGTAAAGAAATCGAGTTATAAATTATGCGAAAACAGATACCTAAAGCGTTGATATTTTTTAAAGACCGCAAATTTAAGAAAAGAATTACAAATCGTTCATTTTAACCACTTTGGT
This sequence comes from Tetrapedia diversipes, assembly GCA_033822845.1. NCBI lineage: Eukaryota > Metazoa > Arthropoda > Insecta > Hymenoptera > Apidae > Tetrapedia > Tetrapedia diversipes. The sequence continues at coordinate 117,286 of JAOPTO010001219.1, forward strand.
AGTTCTATGTATTTTCAATCAATTCCTCAATTCCTCAATCAAGCCATTCATTAGAAAGGATTACTAATTTAAAGAAAAATAGTAAGTTGGTTGTAAAATTGAAAGAATATAGTAACAGTTTCTTTACCTATCACACAAATCTGAGCAGATTGTTTGATAAAATGAAAAATGTCCCAAAAACCGCGGTAGGGGTAAATCAAGGATTTATTCTTATTAGAAAGGATTACTAATTTAGAGAAAAATAGTGAATTGGTTATAAAATTAGAAGAATATAGTAACAGTTTTTTTATCAATCGCACGAATCTGACCAAATTGTTCGATGATATGAGAAATGCCCCAAAACAGCGGCAGGACTAAATCAAGGATTCATCCATCGAGCACGCAGGCACGAATCATCGCCATTCGTTCGCTTTCAGAGCCGTCGGTCTCGGTGAAGACGGAGTCCGGCCTCCTGGAGACGATCTGCTCCGGCTGCGGCCGCACCATAGCCGACAAGTACGTGATGCAGGTAGCCGGAAGGAACTATCACGAGGAATGCCTGTCGTGCGCTGCGTGTGCGGCCCCCCTCAGCCACTCTTGCTTCTTCCGGGAGCTGAAGCTCTACTGTCGCAACGACTACGAGCGGATCTTCGGCGTGAAGTGTGCTAGGTGCATGGAGAAGATCAGCTGCTCGGATTTCGTGCTCAGGGCGCCGGGCCTGGTGTTTCACGTGGACTGTTTCGCGTGTTGCATGTGCGGCCAATCGTTGCCGCCCGGCGCCCATTACTTCCTTCGTCAAGGGCAACCTATCTGCCGAAGGGACTACGAGCACGAGCTGTACCTGAACAGTCCTCAAGGTTGGTGCTCACTGTGTCACGTTCGCCGTTTATTCGATTAACCCTTTGACTGCTATGGGCGCGTATATGCGTCTTTGACGAAACCTACTCGTGTGAACTATGGACGCGTGTATATGCTTCTCTGACGAAAGCTACTCGTGTGAACTATGGACGCGTGTATATGCTTCTCTGACGAAAGCTACTCGTGTGAATTATGAGCGCGTATATATGCGTCTTTAGCGAAAATTGCTCTCGTGGATTATGGACGAATATATGCTTCTCTGATGAAACCTACTCGTGTGAACTATGGACGCGTGTATATGCGTCTCTGACGAAAGCTACTCGTGTGAATTATGGACGCATATATGCGTCTCTGGCAAAAGTTACTCGTGTGGATTATGGACGAATATATGCGTCTCTGACGAAAGCTACTCGTGTGAATTATGGACGAATATATGCGTCTCTGACGAAAGCTACTCGTGAAAATTATGGACGAATATATGCGTCTCTGACGGAAGCTACTCGTTTGAATTATGGACGCGTACATATGCGTCTCTGACGAAAATTACTCGCGTGGATTATGGACGCATATATGCGTTTGTCAATTTTTCCTGGTTCCCATTTAGAGCAACACGATTGTTAATAGAGCGCCGTCCACGCGGAGCACTTCGACTGGGAGTATTTAGCAGTCAAAGGGTTAAACTTCGTTCTTCTTCTTCCTTTTACTTTTGGTTCTTCTCTTATGTGTGTCTCGGGGTGAGATTGGTGCGGATAATGCTTCTGTTTCTTTCCTTTTCTTTCTTTTTTGAGTGAAAATATGTGCGGCGATCAGTTCTTTTTGGAGCAGAGGAATATTAAAATTCGTGCAGATTTGTTTTATTTCTAGGGGAAATAGCGATGATTAATTCTTTTAGAGATATTAAGATTGGCGTGGATGATGCTTTCTCCTGTTTTCAGTACTTTCTTAAAACCCTTATTTGTTATTATTTTTTCAAATGTAAACAGATGCAACATTTTGTTCTTCCGTAGACTTTAAGAAGTTTCACCACCGATAAATAAGACAATAGTATAGTGATGTTGAAAGAAGCATGATTGTTAGAGGCAAAGAAGATATTAGCTTTTCTTATTATTAAGCTTCCTATAAGATCTACAATCATGAATTTCTACAGTTTCAATAATGAGCTCCAATAATTAACGAATCATCGTTACTATGCTGTCCAATAATCTGCTGTACACGTCACTCTACTTACTTCTCCTTCTTTCTGCATGCCGTTCTCTAAGCACCTTCCTGTTTCCGTGACCACTCATTTATAATTACGACTCTTCGTTATCGTTTCGAAAAGAAAATCGTCGACTAGACAATTCACAACGCTGAAAAAATCGCGAACAAGCAGGTGTCCGAAAACGATCTCGTTCACTTGTTACCTTCGTTTCGATTCACAGCAAACTGCTCGACTATCATCGATTTTATCGACAGATAGAACCGAGATTGGCGGTCTGTTCTATAGGGCAACATATGGACGGACGTTTTTTTTTTCACGCCACACACGTACACACGCCACTTTAACAAAATTCTTTCGATTCGTGCCATTTTATTGCCTAACTCGACACCGACAATCAACGAAAGGATCGGCCGAAAAAAATGAGATAACACACGAGAATAAATCGATCGTAGAGAAAGAGAATATAGAGGGAAAACGAACGATGAAAAAAAAAAAAAAATAATCGAATGAAACATGCGAGAACGTATTGTACATACCTTGTTGCATTGTTCGCAGGTTGTACTACTACAATCTAAAGACATCCAATGTAAAAACCTGCAGGAATTTCGAATCGAGGCTGTCTCTCTTTTCAAGGTAACTACACTTAAAACCAAGCGTAATTAGAGAACGATTCTTCCATGAATTGGACGAAGATACAAAAGATGAGAAAAAAAAGATCGTTAAAGATAGGAAAGTAAAAGAAAAAAAAAAAAAAAAAGAAAAAGATCGCCAATCTATAGACGAGACGAAAGCGTATTGTCTATTCGTTTGTTAGCGTCCGCAATTTTTCCCTGTAACTGTATTGATTCATATGCTTTGAACAGGGACACCGTTAGAGTTGTGTTGGTTTCGAATGGGATTTGCGATGAGATCGATGGTAGAGCAGTTTGTTATAGCCAACTGATATATCCGGTATCTTTTGCGTTGTTTCATTCATGGAAAATTCTCGAGCTCCCTTAATGCTTCTTCAGCCTGTCCTAAAACAGGATTTACTGTACAGAGCTTCTGCGGCTCATTGGTAAATCCAACTGTTACTTTTCCTCTCGCTTCTCCTTCACGCTTGTCGCACCATAATCTCAGACGTATGCTACCTTTTGTACGATTTTGTATAAAATATTGTAATCATTATTTTATATTATACCTCAGCTGTAGCGTTATACTATAATGTACTCATAATTCCTCGCTAATATTCACTTGTTTCACTTATACAGTATACCAGACAATCTTAACCCTTTCGTTTTGGCAGTCCAGTCTGTCGAGGTACCGTCGCTGAACGGAAACTCGCACTAGAAACATGCACGTTGCGTGTGATTTCTGTGTATACATTTCTCTAAGTCTTAAATAGCAACTGTGCTGAATAAAACAATCATTGCTCTAATGTAACAAATATATTTAAATTTTTAATGTTAATAAACTTACAAAATTATTAAAATAGTATTAAAATTATTAAAATATTTTAATAATAATGTAATAAGTATTTTAATAATTTTAATAATTATTAAAATATTTTAAAATTATTAAAGTATTATTAAAATTAATACAATATTTTAGAATTATTAAAATATTAAAATTATTAAAATATTATTAAAATTAATAAAATACATTTGGATCCCGCATATATGCGGCGCTCGAAGCGAAAGGGTTAATTAAGATTACTCAAATTGATCGATCGTTTAACCGATACACAGACGATGATCTACTGGACGAGAATCGACCACGTGACGGTCGCCGTGGTCCCAAACGACCAAGGACGATCCTCACATCGGCGCAGAGGCGACAGTTCAAAGCGTCGTTCGAGGTGTCTCCGAAACCCTGTCGGAAGGTCAGGGAGGCCCTGGCGAAGGACACGGGGCTGAGCGTGCGAGTGGTGCAGGTCTGGTTTCAAAATCAACGAGCGAAGATGAAGAAGCTGCAGAGGAAAGCGAAGACCGAGCCTGGATCGGACAAGGAGCCGAAAGAAGAACGTCGAGCGGAGAGTCCTCATAGCGATCACAGTAAGAAGGATCTTTGTGAATCTTTGTAAGATGATTGTCGTTCGAGCTAGTGTTATTCATGTACTATTACACAGACGAATGATATTTTTTATTTATTTATTTGTTTATTCTTGGGTGAATATCCCTTGGTTTACAAAACAGAAAGATTAAGATGAGTAAGTTAGCGTACAGGCATAGCTTAAAAGCGTAAAATAGATCCGAAGAAATCGACAGAGTTGCATCCGACTCAAAAAGTATATGTATTTTAGTTTAAAATGCCTAAGTATTTTATTTAATATTTTGTAGACAATTAGATTGTCGATCATTGGACACCTGTGCCCGAGAGACAATAGTTTTAAATAGATATTAAAGAGATAAATTGTATTTTTGTATAATATGATAGATAAAATGTGGGGATAAATAATTTTTAGAAGATTTTTAACATATAAGTAACAATCAGGTTGACTGACGCTAGCTCGAACGGCCTAGGGTTTCTTTTTCTGTTTTCATCGAAAATGAAAAAAATGAAGGATTTGCGAGTATGCTTTAATTCGTCTAAATTTGAAGCTACGTTACTTTACTCCTACACCCCGTTGAATTCTTTAATTCTGTTACGTAGACGTAAAATTTCGATGCTTTCCATCGCTATCCCGACCTCTTGCTTGGTTACAATGCAAAATGATTAGATGATTAATGTGTGCTTTTGGTTATTCGCACGTTTAGCGAAGACTGGTTAATGGGGCCTAGATGTAGATATGTTTGTCGGTACAATGCCAATCGTTTGATCTCGTTCGCAGGTCATTACTTGAACGCCATGAACATGCGCGACGGGGAATCCTCTAGCTTCCCCTCGGCCACCCAGCCGCTCAACCCCAATAACCCGTACTCGCCCGACGGTAAGTCTCTTCTAGCCGTAGAAACTCATTAAACGATTACGTTCTTTCATTGTTCCAAAAGCCACTGAAACCGCCAAGGGACACCTTGGAAGCTCCTTCGAAATTTACTCGAGATACTCGAAAGATTCGTAGAATTAGTTGTAGAATATAGGATACTCGAAGGATTCATTAGAAACCTTTTTTCAAAATGATATTTCAAACAGTCCCTTCACTCTAAGTTCTCAAAGGTCGGATAAAAAATTTGCAGATTATCATATTTCCCTTTATCTCTCTTTCTGTCTCTTACTCATTAAGTTTTCTGTCTCAACTCCTCCTCTTATTTGTGATTTCAACTCCCCCTTTTTAATCGCTAACTCAACTCTCCTCCCACTCACTAATTCGACTCCTCCTCTTACTCATTAACTCAACTCCCCTCCTACTCATTACCTCGATTCCTCCCCTTACTCGCTAATTTAACTCCCCTCCCACTTCTTACCTCAACTCCTCCCCTTAATCGCTAACTCAACATTCCTCCCACTTCCTACCTCGATTCCTCCCCTTACTCGCTAATTTAACTCCCCTCCCACTTCTTACCTCAACTCCTCCCCTTAATCGCTAACTCAACATTCCTCCCACTTCCTACCTCGTCTCCTACTCTTACTCGCTAACTCAACACCCCTCCCACTTCTTACCTCAACACCTCCCCTTACTCGCCAACTCAACATCCCTCCCACTCACTACCTCGACTCCTCCTCTTACTCGCTAACTCAACTTCCCTCCCTCCCTCCCTCACGCATTCACTCCCTCATTTACTCAGTACCTCAACTACTCTCTCTCTCTCTCTCTCTCTCTCTCTCTTTACTTTCTCTTTCTAATTAGTTATTTCTAACAAATTGCGATCATCCACTAATTTCAGACGCGTATCCAGGCCACTCAGGCGAGAGCTTCGACAGCAGCGACCTGTCGTTGGACGGGACGGAAGTTGGCTTCGACATAGGCGAGAACGAGGGTGGCGGTGGCCAAGAGGGTGGCCACCAGCCTGGCAGTGGCCACTCCCACCACGGGCCGACGTCCCACGAGGCGCCCTCGTTGTCCCAGAGTTTACACGCCGCGATTCACAACCCCATCGACAAACTGTTCATGATGCAGAGTAGTTACTTCAGTGGTGACCACGCGTAATCCGCGAAAGGAGAAGTTTCCAGAGAAAGTTTCCCTCGCGACTGGTGTTCTCTCCAGCCACATCGGCGTAGCTGGCCCCTGCGCGCAATCGATGTGCCGTCGTCGTCGTCGTCGCGAACACTTCCTGTCTTCGCGCGAAGAACGCCGTACAGCGCCGTTTCCCGGTGATTCTTTTAACTTTATTTTATTTCACGCTTTTAATTCGTTTATTTACTCATTTTGACTTACTCGTTCCGAGATTCGTTTAACAGGAAATAGGAATTCTTTTTGACAAAGGTAGAAGCAGTAGATGTTATCCGAAGATGAGAAACTTTTTCTTGCTTTGGGTTTCCAGTTGTTTCTTGTTAAGTTTTGTTCTTTCGCCAATTTAATTTTATGAATTTTCTTTCGTTCAGTTTCGAAAGCGAGGGTGTGGTTTCCTTTTCCTTTTAACAATTGAATATTTATCCTATCACTTGTTCTAGTCTTTTGATGTTTTATCGATGGAAAAAGAAACGTTTTATTTTGTTGACAATTATTTGGCGATCGATTCAATCCTAATTAATTTAAAAGATTTTATGACGCGACAAATAGAATTTTTTTTTAACGTTATTTTTACGTTACTGCTTTCGATTCTTTCTTTCCGTTTGAAATCGGTTTGACCATTCAAAGAGGAACGGTGTACGACAGTTTCGTCGTGAACGGTATCGCTGCACGATCATTATCGTTCTCAGCGCTACTTAATTAATCAAGATGGTTACCGTGGTACCAAAGAAACGTGTGGCGAGGACGTTGGAGAGCGGTGGAGTTCGATTTAATATTAAACGATGATGTACCCCGTCGGTTTCCGCGCGTAAAAGCATATGTATTTAAGCATCGACGTACCTTATTTCTGTCCCGACAGATTGTTGTTAAGTGATTCGTGATTCGTCGATTCCGGATCGAGGCCCTTCTGTGTCGGCGTTTTATTCTTTTGCAATGTTTCATGGTAATCACGTTGACCCTATCTGAACAGGTGACGAAGAACAGTATCAAAATTTAACGTTAAAGCTACAGTTGAATCGGTTACCTGAAGGGGGTTGAATTTACAAGAAGTATTCTAAAAAAAAATTAATGATGTAAGAAGAAGTTGTATATTGTACGATTATGCGAATTGGAATTGTATTGACGAATTTTTTTAAGCAAGTCCAAAGTATCTTTAAGTATTTCGAAATCTCGTAGGCTCGCAACAATTGATTCCAACTCGATAAAAAATTCACTTTGGAACCCACGAAGTTTTAGAATGTTTAAAAATGCGATTTAGGTGTTTGGGATGATTCTTAACACTAGGATGATCGACAATTAAAGTGTGCTTATTTGAAAATTGAAAATTATATAAAAATGTACCGAATACATGGAAAACCAATCTTTATTCATATCATCTGCCAGAAATCATAGTAAATCATGGAAGCTAACCATAAGGTGGATTTATAAGGTTGCTATGAACAATCAGCAATTGGTCATTTTGACTGTTATGGTCGTTCTAGTGTTAAATCGCGAAAGAAAGTTGGTAAATTTAACTGCAGTCACGATTACGGCTAAAGCGACCAATTTGTAAAATAAATTTCTAAAAATCCGAAAGCCGCTCGAACGTGGATGCTGCTCCCTTTAACGAACAGCTGTTTGATTTCTGCAAAATATGATTGACAAATGCAAAATCGATTCAGAGAGGGTCGACTCGCAAGATCGTAGCATTGCAGTCTGAGTTTACAGGAGAAGTAATAGCCGAGCTGTTAGGTTTCGACAGGAAGCGTTTACTAGGAACCGTACGAATTAGTGAAAATTACAATACATTGTATAAAAAAAAAAAATTAACTCAGCTATCATTCCTTTGAACCCTACTGTCATCTCTTGCTTTACGTTTTTCTTCATTTAATCGTATTACAAGAAATATGAGAAGTCAGATTTCTCTCCTTTAATTACTAGAAAACAAATTAAACAATTATCAGGAAAATATTAAAGTAGTTTTTGCAATATTTTCTATAGATCCTAATAAGGATAGCAATCAACAATTCTGTCGATTGAGTGTTGTGTAAAGATGGGTCTGTAAATTTAATTTGAAATTCATTAAAAATTAGATTTTTTTTAATTAATTATCAATAATCATGGACTATAATTAAAAAACTTTCAGGTACTGTTATAGATTTATTTATTGTTCATCTATTGCAATTTTCATAAAAATTAATTTTTCGATATAATTTTTAGTTGTTACTATTTAAATAATATTTATAAAAGATGTTTTATGATATGTGGAATTGGGATAAGGTGACGATTATTATTAACGCGTATGCGTGGATTATTGTTAGGAGCATCAAGTGAAAAGTTCGAAATAAGTCAGACGAACGGGCTAAGAATAGAGTATTTATTATGTCAGAAGTATAATGACCACAAAAAAAAAAAACATAAAATCTCGGATTCAAAACATACGCACAAAATGCAGATCTTTTAAGAAAACCTTTAGAAACGTACAAAACTTGACGATCGTCTACGGGCTACAGTCGATGTAGTCGGAAAATAACGATAAACGCACCGTGGACGCGAACCTAATTGGCGCCAATGTTTTCATAGAACCATAAATTCATAAGTACGACGTTCAACCTCTTTTTCCTTCGTAAAAGTTTCAACAGGAACCGTTAACAATACATAGATATCATATTATAGAACGAGCAACATTGCCTTGGCATTCTCTTTCATTTCGGTAACTATAAACTTTCTAAAGATTTGCAACTACTTAAATTATTATACTTTTCAAATGTCCAACTACTAACATTCACGACAACACCCCTTATTTTCCTTCGACGAACGTTAAAACATTAGAAAAATAATTTTAAGTTCACCGAACTTCTATAATTTTCTAATTCTCTATATATTAAAAAACGTTAAAACGTTAACGTTTTTAACCTTTCAATTTCTAAGCAAATAAAATACATCGATCGATAATTATCGTTGATGAAAGTAATATATCGTGTGAATGAACGATACCGCCCTAGAAAAATCGGAGAAAAGAATCTATATAAGGAAATTTTAATTCGGTAAGCGTCCCGGAAACAACGGAAATGGAAATTGGCGAAGGTTGAGAACGATTGCGCGATCGTCGTTAATAGCCCCGTTTGAAAATGCGCGGGAACAGAGTTTCGGGCGAATCCGTCTCGCTTCGGGGGGCCTCGTGCGCTCGGCCCCACGTGACGAGCGGGGAACGAGCCAGTCCATTTCTCGCGCTCGTTCGACGCGGAAGGTTTTACAGGTCTTTTGTGTGCATCGTTTTAATAATTGCGCGATGACCCGAGCGAGTTCACGGCAGTGATGGTACAGAAGTAGCGTACGATGTAGTGTTCTCGTTTTTTTTCCTTTTTCACAGTACGTGCGTTCCATACGTTGAACTTTAGATCATCGATTCTCTAATTGATGCGCGGTTGATTCGCAGCTACGAGTATGCATCGTGCTGTTGCACAAGCTTCACGAACGAATAGAAAATACGTAAGGCATTAACGATGGGCTACGGTTTTTATTGCTGGCATCATTCAATTTAGCTAAGATCCCCCTATTATTATTACTCGTCTTCTTCTCTATCGTGCCATATTGCTTTTTCCTATCGTGGCATACGATCCTGATGATTGGTACCAGTGATTCAGACGTTGAGAGGATAGTAGAGTTACTCCGATTATAAACATTCGCGTAGCATGTTAAGCTGGATAAAGTTTGGAATGATTGAAATTTACTGTTACTTTGGCTCGGATTCTATAACAGGGGACTATAAATTGGTTCTTTGCTTTGCAGTCACAAACACGTAACTGTGGCTTAAAAATTAATGCCCCTTCGACTCGCGTTGCATACTCGGTGACTATATTGGATTCATGCGACTGTACGACAATTTTCTTAACTAGAATCGCTTTCTCAGTTTTCACAACAAAAGTCCGCGACTATACAGCTTTAAATCATGCAGTACGATTCCTTACTGTACAGTCCTTTCACACGATATCCTCAGTACTTATAGTCGCGTGCAGTCACCAACTATACGCAATCTCTTCTATTTTTATTATAGTCACTAATATTTCGTTTCCTCTATTTTTGTTATAGTCGCTAATATTTCGTACAACACTTTCGATTAAATTCGTATCTCGATGACTATAAAAATTAACCTTGTCAACATCTGAATCACACCGGATATCCGTGTGACGTCCGGACAGCGAACGTAAGTACTCGTATCATCGATGGCAAAAGGAAGCTCCTGCGAACATCCCTGCACGCTGTGGGTTTGGTGAAACAATTAACGTTCGTATGTGCGTCTGTAAGCTCGTTCAACGACTATAATCAACAATTCGGTAGAAATGCAACGTTCGTTCCTGTATAAAATCTTCGATCACAGGTTCTCGTTTGTCGCAAGAAAATTCATCGACGGTTCTTCCTTCTCTTTTTTTTCTCTTTTTTCCGGTATCTTCTCTATTTCGTGCTCTAACTTCAGTGTCGGGCGCTCAATTCGATTTGAAAGAAATAACAGAAGAATTATTATTGTGTAATCAATTTTAGTCAACTAGCTAGTGCGTTCAGTTCAACTGTGTTCCATCTGGAGACTATTTTGCCTGAAATAACACCTTACGATACGTTAAAATCGAAAATTGCTTTGAAAATTGTGCTACCATGGAAAACCATGTCCGACGGTGGTCGAGCGAGTTGGACATTTTGTATATAGTCCTTGGACCTTTTATTAGTCTTCCCTTATAGTCTTCCCTTTCGAGTTAGCAAATTGTCTAAATCGTAGCGCTCGATCAATCGTCTACGATAATTATTCCTACGAATTGTCTACCTGGCCTTGTTTACTAATAACTAGTTAAGATACTTTCGGGTAAAAAGAGCAGCTCAGAGTTACGCGCCTTGGTTTGCTACCGAAGTGCTCTCAGGCAGTGCGACTAAAGTGAGCTAGATAATGTTTAATCGTTTACGTAGGCACCGTGTTCGAGGACACCCCTCCAGCGGAGAAACGCGTGTACTCTTAACTGGACAATATCAATTCGACCTGATTAGCACGTAACTCGACAGGGAAGCGTTTACGTTCCAGCTTTATCGTTCGATCACAATTTCTGACAGGCTTTAAACGTGAATCGTGTCCTCTTCGTCAAATTTGTGTGCTTGTAACCAACATTCCAATTCGTCGTTTCGAATTAAACTTTAACCGGTCGACAACAATTTTTTCTAAATTTTTTAAACGCAGAAACAATCCCCATTGATGTGCCGTTAAAAAGTACACCAGGGTACCTAAAAGCTTCGATAGAATTAACCGTAAGATACCAAGAACTGTCCTCGGTGTCCAGCACGGGAGAAACTAACTTCAACAATTTTCAGGCTTTCCCCAGGGTCCGGCCGTTGAAAAGCGAGGCTCAAGCTAGCTCGACCCCCATCGACGTCCACCGTTTCGCCTCAGCCCAACACCGCACGTATCTCCGGCTTAATACATCTAAACTCGGCCTAAGTGCTCTAATCACGCGGGACGAGAAGCATTTCCGGAATGCTTTCTTCGGTTGCTCGCAGTTTTGTTTTCCCTATAAGAAAGGCTCCTGGCCGCTTCGGAGGTACCTGTCTACCTAAGGGTGGGTTTCGACTCGTTGCGTATCCCCGTCTCGTATCACCGTTCTCCTGTGTATAGTCACTAACTATATACCATTTCCTCGACGTTTATAGCCATCGATATTTCGTTCAGCGATGCCAACTTAATCATTTCGTTAACCTCTTAAGTGGCTATGACGAATATATTCGTCATCAATGTATGTATTACAAAATGCCTAAGACGAATATAGTCGCATAAAGTTAAATAGCGTATAACACCATGGTCTTGCCTGATCCGAATATATTCGCTTGAGTATAATATACACGTACAGAGATGTTCTTATGCCTAAGACGTATATATACGCTAATGGATAAAAAAGCTAGCCGTTTAGGCATGTATTTCGTTGGACAAAATAAGCCACTTAAGAGGTTAAGCTACTCTAAAAATCGCTTACTATCATTCAGTGATACGACACGATGCGATGGTGTATGATTTTGTTCCATATCCGATTGTATCACTTCATCGTTGCATATTATCTGCGGTATCCGTGTCACATCTTTATAGTCGTCGCAGCAACGATTGCTCATCCACGTTGATACGCAAGTTGGATAAGCGTTTGATACGAAGGTACGCAACGCTTGTCTATTTACAGGGTGTTCAGACGAAGCTGGGAGATAATTGAAGGGGTGACTCTATGCAACATTCTAAGACGAAAATCAAGAGTAACAATATTGCGTTTGACGCTTTGTTTATTAGTTATAAGCAACTACATAAGCGGGCTATGCAGTGACGTTACCTACCGTGTTGCTCCGGTTGCCTGCTCTCAGGCGTAAATAGTCCGTTCCTTTAGTTGCTCATAACTAATAAACGAAGCGTCAAACGCAATATTGTTACTCTTGATTTTCGTCTTAGAATGTCGCATAGAGTCGCCCCTTCAATTTTCTTCCAGCTTCGTCCGGACACCCTGTATATACCGTTACGCAACGAAACAACGCAATGGTGTCACAACACGAGGATACGCGACAACCATAAAAGCCACCATAAAAGGCGCCGTAGCTGGTTGAAGCTACAAAAACTGCGACGAAGCTGCGGCGCGTCTCTATTTTACGCGAACAAGCGTGTCCTTGAAACCCTTCGTCCATACTCCCTTCGCCCTCTGCCCGACTTCCTTCGATCGTTCCTGCCTAGAAATCGCTTGCTCGCCTCACTTGAAGGAGTTTATTATGTCGACGATGCTGACGTAGGTGCCGATCACCAGGCCTAGGAGGCCGAACACGATCAGGCAGATGTTCTTGATGTACATGGACATGCAAGGGCCGAAGTCTTTCTCCGGCCAGAGCACGCAGATCTCGATGATCGCCGGGAAGGCGATACCTAGGGCGGAGAGGCAGAGGGCGCCGAACAAGGAGATGAAGAGGCCCAATCTGGGCACGGCGATGGCCAGAGTGACTGCAAAAATGGGAGTTAGAGTTAATTCAGTCGCAGGGCAAGTAGGATTCGCAGTAGGATGCCTAACATGTTGCAGTATAAGTATTGTCCTACGCGCCATTAATACGCAAAGCTGCAGTTGCTAGATAGGAAACAATGTAATTAATTTCCTTCGGGCAACAGAACGATCTTTTTAATTAATTAAATGAAGAAAATTAATCCGCTTCAATTTTCCATCGTCAAAAGAATGGTACTTTTTAGTTCAAAGTATCCTCTAATTAGCGGTAATGTTCGAAATGCAAGAACTGTTATAGTCACTTTAGGACGAGCACTGTATTTATAATAGGGGTGACTATAACCGTTAAATACTGAGAACTCGGTACATATTATTGTATGCATTATACATTAAAAGTGACTATAGTCATCCGTTGCTTAACATTTCTTGTATACAAAATATTGTTATGGTCAACCATCCAAATTTTATGATAGGTTTGAGATAGGTTAGATTGAATTTCTATTATGCATAGCAGAACATTGTTATGCTGCAGCTATCCGACTATTTCGTTTTTATGGAACCATTTTGTTTGTTTGAAAAAGATACAATAGTCGATGAACTTACACGTGGCCAGTGTGATGATCGTCCTACAGACGTATTCCCAGAATAACTTTCTCTTCTGTATCTTCTGATCCAGATACGTGTTCCAGATGATATCCACGGGAACGTATCCTTGTAGGGCGTGTGTAATAAAAATGGCGATCGCGAACATTATCTTGATGCTCTGCGCCATACTGTGAACCAAACATTCTATAGTGTTTGATAATTTATATGAAAAAAAGGTAAACCGAGACAAATTTGCTTACACTTCTTCCGAGGGTAGATTAAACGTAACGCTACCGCCAGCCATGGCACCGTACTTTATGTAACCGAAAAACCCCATGACAATATACAGCGCAACGATCACGGTCATTCCTATGTTCAGAACACCACAGTATCCTCCGAAATACTGTGGAGTTTTCATATTGTTCTCCAGCGCGATGATCTACAACAAAAACAGTTTGCATTGTATCGAAAATCTTTTAAAAAACGAATCATAAATTTCAAGAATTACAGAATACCGTACTGACATATGAAAGTCGCAAAATTTGTAAGGACCAAAATTAATTTTACTCAACTCCGACTTCTGGGCGGGGAGAAACGATTAAAAATTGATTCGATATAAATATTTTTAATTTATAAGCTTAATTGGTATCCAAACAAATTTTTTAAATTTTGATCGACTCAAAAAGATTTGTCTCAGACAAACTGATTGTACTCGTTCCATTTTTGCAATGTGGAATTTGGCTACTCTGTGCCCCACTCAAAAACGTGCAAAATTTTTCTTCTTTAAATGAAACGAAAATTTAATTATTCGATTTAACGGTGAATAAAGAAAAAAGACGTCGATTTTCATTCTCATAATTAACGATAATGTACGTTGAGTCGAGTGGCTGTGGTTGAGAACCACTGCATTCTCCCGTACAGGCTGAGAACAGCTGGGGAATAATAGCAGGGATTGCATTGACGCACTGACGATCTGATCACGGCAATCTCAAAGTTGTTCGGTAAGTGGCCGGTTATTTGTTTATTAACGATGCGTCGGCGCCGTTGATCTATTCTAAGCGCAGGCTACACGTTTCAGCCTAACAGTCACGGGGAATGATCGACGAGGTCAAATGATAGATCGATCGAGGGTACGCGGGGTAAGATTGAAAAACACCAATGCGATATTGTTCTAAATTGCGCGTCTCCTTTTCGATCACGTGCGCGACTATCGTAATTGAAACAACGTAATCTCTTGGTTCTGTATGAAAATTTTCCCCCAAAAAATTAAACGTACACATCAACGAAAGAAGGTTTCAAATGGTAATAGTAAACGTTACAGAAAACGAGTGATATTAATTGCAAATTAAAAAAGAAGATTGAAATGAAAAGAAAAATGAAGAAGCTGAAGGATTATATTAATTACAAATTAAAAAGAAGAAATTGATGAACAGATTGAAATGAAAAGAAAAATGAAGAAGCTGAAGGGTGGAATAAAGTATAGTTAAGTAGAGTGAAAATAATGGTCTAGTCGAGATAGTCCTACAAGATTATGGATTGTAGTTATAATGTGCAATATATAATAGATGTAACTTCTAATTTAATTAGATAACTCATAATTTAGAGTAAGTTAATACCAAAGTTGCAGTGTTAACACTAGAACTACCAGAGCAGTCAAAATGACCAACTGATAATTACTCATAACAACTTTATAAGTTCACTATGGTAAAGCTTCCAAAATTCACTATAATTTTTTTCACTGTAAAATACGATATTTTTTCATTTAATTTTCAACTTGATCTCTTCCATGCAAATAAGTTCACTTTAATTTAATTTAATAAATATTATATATTATATTATAAATTTAATAAATTTTGATTCAATAAATTTAATGTAATGGTAAGTAATGTACGGAAGTGCTCCTAAGAGTCGAATAAATAAATACTACAACAAAAATTAACAGCGAAATAGATCACCGTGAAAGGAAACGAAGAATCGTGACTCGAACTTACCACCCCCACCGCTTCCAACGCGAACAACGTCGTGCCAAAGTAGAGAGAGAAGTTTCTGAGCGTGCCAAACATTTCCCTTTCACTGATCGATGGCAGATCGTTGAACATGTACACCAAAATCATGGCCAGCCCGACGAACGTGATCGCGTTCGCCAGCGTGGAAAACGGTGCCAACAGTTTCAGATTCCTGATGTAATTGATCAAGATCAGGGGTAACAACAGGATGAGCATGTGCGTCTTAACGTCCAGAGGTTCCCAATATTGGTCGGCCACCTGCGTTCACCAACAGAAGGGCAAACAGGAAAAATCACCGTATCGATGAATCGTCGTACGATCATGCGCTAATTAACCTTTTAACGCTATTAGCATTTAGCCAACAGCACGGTGCCACACCTAACCGAACACTCTCCATCGAGTGTTAAAAATTGATTTGGAAATGCAGAAAATGCATTCGATGAAGTGTGAATAACAATAGTTCAAGACTAACTAATAACAAGAAGTAAATAGAATCAATCGTAGTGCCCTTGTTGCAGAAAAGATAGGAGATTTCCCCGTTCGGTTGGCTAAGTGGCTTATTTCGTGCATGCCTAAACGGCATTCTTCTTCCGCGTCGAACAATAAGCGAAAATTGCGAATATATTCGTCTTAGGTATCTTGTAATATATATATTGATGACGAATATATTCGTCTTGGGCATTTTGTAATACATATATTGATGACGAATATATTCGTCTTGGGTATTTTGTAATACATACGTTGATGACGAATATATTCGTCTTGGGTATTTTGTAATACATACGTTGATGACGAATATATTCGTCTTGGGCATTTTGTAATACATATATTGATGACGAATATATTCATCTTGGGCATTTTGTAATACATACGTTGATGACGAATATATCCGTCATAGCCACTTAAGAGGTTAATGAATATTTCTTCCGATCTTTTTCTTTTCTCATGTTAATTTTTCTATTTTTTCGTTTGCTTTATACAAGTTCGTTTCATTGATAATCGGATCGACGGTATTTTGTTTATTTATCTCTATTTTTCTCTGGAAGGAAAAATTTGAATTGCTTTCGCATTTCTGTTACGCCTGCTATTTACCTGCTTGACATTCGACGCTACAAATACGATATAAACGCAGCATATTCCCAATTGATACACAATCATGAACCCGTCTACGAGTCCTCTGCAAATATAATAGCAACTTTCATGTTACAACCGAACAAATGGCCGCCTGGTGAGGTGATCTTTGTGCATGCTTTGTGTGCTTGTGAGTAGTGATTAAATTCTTAGAAGCGAAGGGGCGAACAGTTTCTTCTTTCTTTTTTCTTTGGGGATTAACCCTTTGACTGCTACGGACGTATATGTGCGTCTCTGGGGAAAATTTTTCATGTCAATTATGGACATTTATATGCGTCTGACGAAAGCTACCCGTGTGAACTATGGACGTATATATGCGTCTCTGGCAAAAGCTAGTGGCGGTGAATTATGGACGCATATATGCGTCTGACGAAAACTACATGCGTGGATTACGGGCGAGTATATACGTCTCTGGCGAAAGTTACTAGCGTAGATCGTGGACGTATATATGCGTCTTTGGCAAAAGTAACCCGTGTGAACTATGGACGCATATATGCGTTTGTCAATTTTTCCTCGCTTCCATTTAGAGCAACACAATTGCTAATAGAGCGCCGTCCACACGAGGCACTTCGACCGACAGTATTTAACAGTCAAAGGGTTAAAGATTGTGAAAATTCAAAATTTTTCGAAGTCTCAAGAGATCCTACATGAGAAGAAGCTCCACATTTACGAGTAAACTTCTGTTAAATTTCACAGGTTCCGTAGTGTTATTCGCTTGTTCTAGCTCTCCTCAATATTCACCGTACGCTCGTTAAGTAGAGTGAGTCAATTATAGTCGGACATAGTCATTATCTCACACCTGCCCGTAAGATTCCAATTAAAATCTTCCTGAACTTCAATCAACGTTTTCTAAACTCCTTTTCTCCTATCTTCAAATATTTCTTAAGCACTCTAGCTGAGTCTAAACTTTTAGCCGGTAGTGTACTTATCCAAGACTACAGTCTTGTATTGGATAAACATCCGTGTGGGTCACGAAGAACCCCGTTACCGTACAACGGGAGACCATACTACGAGGGTTAATTTTCAGAAGTTCTCAATAAAAAAAATAAGTTTGTCGACTATGAATATGTACAGTGGCGGACAAAAGTTGAAGACCAACGGGGCAAAAAAAAACAAATAAATTGATTAATAAAAAATAACAGTAAAAATAAAATTAAAATCCTATAGTAATCAATAAATAGTGTTCTACCATACTGACAATAAAAATGAATAGATAAACATTATTCGCAAACCATAAAATTATGTTTTCAATTGTCCTGCCATCTTTACTTTCGTCTTCACTATAAACTATTAATACTACAAGTTTTCCTGTCGCTGCTGTCAATTAATTAACTAATAAAAGATAACAGTATAAATAAAATTTGTATTCCATACTAATCAATAAATAATGTTCTACCATAATGACAATAAAAATGAATAGATAAACATTATTCGCGAACCATAAAATTATGTTTTACACAATTTTAGTATTCTACCATAATGGCGATAAAAATAAGCATATGAACAATATTTGCATACTATTATATAAAATTATGTTTCACATTCTCCTGTCGTCTTAAACTTTTGTCCGCTACTGTACTCATGCATGAACGTATCAGTAGGCGCGTACGTGTGTATGTGTATATGTGTATGAGTGTATGCGAGTGTCCGCACACGAAGTACTCGTGTACTTACGGTGCGTAGGGTGCGAACCATCGGACACACCCCGGCCCTTCCTCGAGGGCGTATTTCATGCTCAAAGGATAACTCAGTATAGGAACTCTTAACCGTTTGCACAGTCTGTACTGGGCTTTCACCAGTACGTGCAAACAATAGGTGCACAGCACCCCTATGATCACCGTGGCTATCACGCCGGTGACGAGGCCGCTGTTGCAGAACGCGTTCGGCATCGCGAGGATCCCTGTACCCAGGCTTCCTTTCAGTAAATGTATCAACGTCTCCGCGTTCCTGCAAACATTTACAAATCCTCGCGTGAGTTTCACGGTACAACTGTAATTGTAACTGTTTTTACGGTGAATTTTACGAATTTTACAAATAGGTATTACAGAATCGTAATTTTGGGGTGTTTTGAAGAACCAGAAATAAATAGGGTAGTTTTAACACGTTGACTGCCACGTCAGTCACCGGTGACCGACAGTATAAAATATGATAGTAAAGGGCCTAACGTGTTGAATGAACGCCTATATAAACATTCCATTTCGAACAGAAATACCAACCGCTATGATAAAAAATGATGGCCCTAATACGTTTTAAAATTTCCATCGAGTAAATTCTAATTTGCCAGTATTGCCTTCGCAGTGCTGTACCAAGATACCTGTGCGCACGGCCTGACGGGGAAGTCGCTATAAAACCGCGTGGCACTCAACGTGTTAACCCATTAACTACCACTGATCCACGTTTGGGAATTTTGGAATATAACGTAAGGTAGGGTTACACGTGGACCGTATGGAGAAAAATAAAATATATGAAATAATTCATAGAATAAACAAAATATTTTTTTTAGATGTAGACCTACCGCAATTCCCATGTGGGACTTTTTAAAGAATAAATGTTTTGCGTTCGAAAGATAACAATTATTCATTCGCATTATCGATAGAAATTTCCAATACTTACGAGGTCGGGTTCGGCCTGTTACGATGTTTGTGGGGGTCGTAGTCGTCTACGTTTGTGGTCGGTGATATTGGGACTTCCGATGCGTTTAGTCCGCTTCCGGCGATTTCATTATTAACTCTGCAACCGCATCAATCGTGCAAATGTGATTCTCCTACCCCAGCTTTCATTTATCGAATTTCGAAATGCTAAATTGTTTCTGACTTCGCGGACGTTCGAATTATCGTTACAAATAGGCCAAAAAGAAACGGAGAAAAGGAAAAATATGGAAAAGCAAACTTTTCTCTGTTTTTAATAATAATAATAATAATATTAGTAATAATAATAATAATAATGATGATGATGATGATGATGATGATGATGATAATAATAATAATAATAATAATAATAATAGTAGTAGTAATAATAATAGTAATAATAGTAATAATAATAGTAATAATAATGATGATGATGATGATGATAATAGAAATAATCCTTTTTATGGAAAAGCAAGCTTATTAAGTAGAATCAGACGTACTTGTACGGACTGTCTGCGCCGATCAGCTGCATGTTTATCGTCTCCTCCTTCGCGTTCTCCATTCTGAGTTGCTCTCTTAATGATCCGTGCCACTTTTATATCTTCAACAAAAATCAAGTAGAATTAAGTCACATTTGTCTCGATACAAACAGTATGTCATAATTGTTTTAACTATAAAACGCTGACGACAATCTTTAATCGGTTAACAAAATTGATCAACGATCAATCTTTAAGTATATTTTGTAAACGTAAGTAAGTAGTATAAATAGTATAAGTTGCTTTTTTTCAGCAATAATTTTGCTACAATAAAACGACTATCTACAGTAGTGGACAAAAGTTTAAGATCAAAGGGTCAAAGAAAATAAATTAATTAATTATTAATAAATAACAATATAAATCAAATTTGTATTCTATGCTAATCAATAAATAGTGTTCTACCATAATGACGATAAAAATAAATATATAAACAATATTTGCATGCTATAAAACTATGTTTTACATTGTCCTGTCGTCTTAAACTTTTGTCCGCTACAGTATTCATGCATGAACGTGTTAGTTAGCCGCGTACGTGTGTACAGCGATAAGCATCTACAGTAACGGATAAAAGTTTAAGATCAAAGGGTCGAAGAAGACAAGTAAATTTATATAATAAGAAATAGCAAGATAAATAAAATTCGTATTCCGTGTTAATTAACAAATAATGTTCTACCATAATAACAATAAAAATAAGTCTATCGAACAATATTTGCATACCATAAAATTATGTTTTACATTGTCCTATTGTCTCAAACTTTTGTCCGCTACTGTATCTAAAAATACCGGTATTTTATCGGTATTTGCGATACCGATTCGATCTCTGAGTCAGGATCAAAGGCTCGACGACCCAGATAACGGTACGCCGAGGTTCCCCCCCTGGATCAATTGGCGGATACGCACATGGAACGTTGTCTCTTGTACGTAAACGCCGTATGCAGATAAAAACGGCGATTCATCATCGAAGCGAATGAATCCGTTCGGTCCGCGGCCACGCGCGTCCGTAGCTTTACCACATTCTTTCGCGAACTGATTGCTCTTAATTATTGCATTGAGGTCAAACGTGTAGTTAACTCACTGAAGGTTACACGTACGTACGTACGTACGTATGTACAGTGCCCGACAAAAGTTGAAGACCCGAGGGTCGACGAAATTAAACTAAGGAATAGTATGATTTGACACAATGTGTCATCATACATATTTATCAATATGTTAATTGATGAACAGTGTTCTATCGTAACGACAATAAAAATTGACGTGCAGACAGTACTTGCAGACCATCAAACTGTGTCACCGTTGTCAAACCAATTGGAAATTTCGTATAAAAGCACTGTTATGTGACTTTAAGCATTATACGGTGAACTGTGGTTGTTGACAAAAATATGCTTTGTGCACAAATTACTCTAATTTGGTAATAATAAATAAATTGTTACATTTGAATATCTAAAACTCAAATAAAATAACGTGTAACACGTATAACTTTAATTTAAATTGGTATCCAAAAATCTGCTTCATATAAAATTTTACAGAAGATCGTTTTCATTTAATATCTCAAATTTATACTTTTTGCATATAGCTGATACTGGTTTGACGATGTTTGAACGACGATGTTCTGCATTGTCCACTCGTCTTAAACTTTTGTCCGTTGCTGTACGTACTCGCAAGCACACTGTGGCGAACGCGCGTTCTCGTCACTTTGCCGTTTATGCGCGGCCAATTGATCCACGGAATGGACGTTGAAACGGCGGAAAAAAAGAAAAAGGGTGAATTGAATTTAACGAGCACGAGTCTAGGAAACTTTCGTCGCACGAGATCCGTGCAGTACGATCTTCTGTCTGTGGAAGATGCGCGCGTTGATGATCGTATAAGCGGATTTAGGTACTGGCTGAGTATGCTCAGGCCTGGGACGTTGATTTCGAAGCAGATTTCTCCCTTACACGATGTTGTACCAATTTTGATTGTTTAATCATTAAATTTGCCGAACTTAAGCGTAAGTGAAAAACGTTTTAAACAAGTGTTAAAAAATTTATAGTAAAATTAATAAATTTGGAAAACAATTATTATTGAACCTAATGTTTTCAGTGTTTACCATCCTTCTAGCATTTTCAGTATTTACCATTCCTTTCTTTACCATTTTCTTTTATCACGGGACGATAAGAACATAATTTTCT
The DNA here is from genome assembly GCA_033822845.1 of Tetrapedia diversipes. Lineage (NCBI taxonomy): Eukaryota > Metazoa > Arthropoda > Insecta > Hymenoptera > Apidae > Tetrapedia > Tetrapedia diversipes. The sequence continues at coordinate 139,447 of JAOPTO010001219.1, forward strand.
AGAGTGCGATAAAAATTCAAATTCGCCTATAATTGTAACAGATTATTGTTAATAATTAATTGTCCAGAATGAAATCTGTATTAGAATGTATATAAAAATATAGTTCAAATTATTCTACAGTTCTGAAAATGTATACATTAAGCATAAACAATGAATAATCAGTTAATTTAATTTTAGCATTTTAATACCAATTCACTAAATTTTAAAGATTCGCGGCAAAAATATCTCGATGAAAGTCAGCGCCATCTCTTGTTTGGCGACTGGAAGCTACCACTTGCTATAATAGCAATGTATAAGATTAAGGACTTCGCCTGAGGTCGTAAACAAGAGCCGCCATATTGTGCGATATGGGCGGCAATGTTTTTAACGCATACCAGAGAATTTTAGTTAATTACGTGTTAATGAACAATAATTTGCACACTTTTGCGTTTGCATTACGTACTAGAGAAACCGTAGATGCTTCTCCAGCAAGAATTACATAAATTAAACACCCAAATCGGTGGAAATATTAATAATATCTTGAGATTAATTTCAATATAAAATAGATGTACCCAAAGAATATTTAATAATTTTGAAAACCAGCAGAAAATTGAAATCAAAAAAATTGAAGATAGTAGCTAAAGGAGTAGCATTCACGTGTAAAAAATTTTGATTTTGAATCAATTACATGGAAGCTTGTAATTAATGATAAACGTGTAGATGTTGATGACAACGTTTAGACACTGCCTCGGATGATTGTTAATAACTAATCGTTGGCGATGAAATTTGTATTAAAACTGATTGGAGAAATTAGTTTAAGATGTTAATAATATTCTATGATTTCAAAGATGCATAAATTATGCTTGAAAAATGAGTAAATCATAAGCATCATAATAAAATACAATATCTAGTGTGGTAAGAGCTGAAATCCACATTTGAGCTATCGAAATAATTTTTCAAATTTCTTTTTGTCTTCTTTCAATTATATATTTTTTTTATTAGATGTTATGTAATTGTTATTTATAATATAAAAATTATTTTTTTTATTAGATGCTTTACAAGATTATTAGCAATTTGTGAAAATTAATGAGTGCACTTTGACGAAGTTAATTTGCAAACGATGAAAGGTTTTGGGATAAATTTAGTCGATTTTTGTGACTATGATAAATTTTACTGTGTCAATTATGATTACCATAATTGTCGAAGTGTACTGATTCTTCGAAACGGAAAAACATTCAGGAATAAGGAAATCATTATCTAATTAGTGTGCGTATAGGATAGAGACGAGGATGCTTGAACGGATTTCCCTTTGATTGAATAATCATTCGTGGAGACACGCTACTGCGTTAAATTCGACACGAACTTCCGAACGGTTTGCTCTGGACAGGACAAACGTGAAAAGAAGTTTGCGTTCCGCTACAACTTTACAATCATATGAAACGAAAGCGCTACGAAAAAAAGAGGATTTGTTTCTCTCAATTAAAACCATTAAATTAAGAATAAGCTAGCCTATCAAGCTGCAATGTTCAAGTCTTCAATGTCCAAGCTTGCAATGCCCAACCTTGCAATGTCCAAGCTTGAAATGTCCAAACTTGCAATGTCCAAACTTGCAATGCCCAAGCTTCCAATGTCCAAATTTGCAACTTCCAAGCTTGTAATGTCCAACCTTGTAATTTCCAAGCTTGAAATGTCCAAGCTTGCAATGTCCAAAATTGCAATTTCCAAGCTTGAAATATCCAAGCTTGCAATGTCCAAACTTGCAATTTCCAAGCTTGAAATGTCCAAGCTTGCAATGTCCAAACTTGCAATTTCCAAGCTTGCAATTTCCAAGCTGGTAATGCCCAAACTTGCAATTTCCAACCTTGCACTGTCCAAACTTGCAAAGGTCCAAGCTTACACTTTTTCCAGAAATTCCTAAAATTCTCTATCATCATTATAATACAGCGACCGAGAAAATATTATATATTAAATTAAATTTAAAAAAGTACGCACAAAGTGCTTCACCAACAACAGAAACCGTCGAAATCAGAATAAGCACGTGAAAGAACATTTGAGTTACAAATTTCCCACAGTACGAATTCATATTACTCAAAATGTTTCTCTCCTATGAACTACGATTATTTAAACGGAGAAAGAAAATATTTGTCATCAATTTTATAGTGATTTCGAACAAAAGGAATCGTAGAAAAATGCAGCAGCAACAGGAAACCTGAAATCTGTTCTTCTACGTGTTCCATCCTTGACATAGCCTCGTTCCGCGAGTTAAATTCGGCGTTCACTTATCTATGTCAATGGTGTGTGCTTATTATCGCGAACAATGCGGCATTCGGCTACGGCGACGTAACCCAGCCGCGACCGGCTCGTTAACGATTTCATTTGGTCGTTGACATTGGTGTCCAGGGGCTATTAATACTCAACCCGCGAACGTTCACACCGAAAACGTCTTTGTGAACCGCATAAACGGTTCGCGTATTATCCATGAAGACAGAACCATGGATAGAATCTGATAATTTGAGGTGCTTGAGGCAACATCGCGATTCAGAAATTTTGGGTGAATATGATCGAATGTATCGAGTGATAAAGGTTGACAATTAGAAAGAAAGGAATACGACGAGGAAAATGCGAGTGCGAGGCAGAAAGAATGAGATTGTGGGAGGAACAAGAACGTCAAAATTTTTAAACCAATATATAATAATAATATATTTATGATATATACATATATCATAAATAATAATATACAATAATAATATGTTCATGATATATTATAATAATTATAATATATTAATAATATAATTATTAACCCTTTGAACTGGAGAGTGAACTACAAAAATTTTCAAATTCAGAATATTTACTAAGATTCGCCTATATTAAACGTTATTCAGTTTAGTTAAGTATGCGATCAGGATGGAGCGATTGTGAATTGCAACAGGTGATTTTATTCGTTTTCAGTTCGAGTTGATGGAGAAAAGCACTTTGGTGGTTAGTTTTATGAAAAGAAAAGGGTTTCGTCGCGTTTAACTTGAATCAATGCATTTCGACAAACTTTGTCGCGTCTCGATTGAAGGATCAATTATAAATACTCACCTGTTAGGGTGCAAATGAGGTTTCCTCTTTCTCAAACAGTATTCACGGCTGCTATTATTGATTTCCTTCGATGGTCGCTGATTTCTCCTGCAAAATATTGAATCGAGCATTAAATTGTTGAAGAACACCACTCGTTCATAAACTTAATACTTCCGTACGAAACAGACTCTACTTGTTTATAAACTTAATACAAAACTCAAATCGATCACGATTGGAAGTCACATATCTTTGACACTGAAAAATTCGAATATTCTTCGTTTTCGCGAGAAATCGAAGGAAACTAAAAGATTGTTCTTCCTTCAGCCACGCTAACCGGTCCATTCTCTAGAATCTTGGTCCACTAATTATTTGGAGCAGCGTACCTTGGCTGCCGTGTCCGCACGCCTCAAATATTCCGCCACTCTAAAAACGTCACACGTAACTCAACACCCGCGAAACATTACCTAATTCTCGGACAATACAAACAAAATTTATTTTCCTCCCTTTTGTTTTCTGATAAAAAGAAGTTACGTTACAAAAGAAGACTTTTTTTGGGGGCAGAATGAAAGAAAACGGTGTCTTCCAGAGCTGAGATTATCCGAACAACCGAATATTCGGATGTTCGAATAATGAAATCACAAGCTTTCCTAATCCAGATTTCAGACATTCGAATTTCTACACCGAAAAATTCTATTTTGTGTAAAACTGGATGAGTTATTGTAAGAACGTTGAATGCATACAAAATGACACGCATGATTACCTTTTTGTGCTCCGTTTATTATCCGAATTATCCGGATTACTGTTATTATTATTATTATTATTTAATATTTTAATATTTTATTATTATTATTATTATTATTTAATATTTTAATATTTTATTATTATTATTATTATTATTTAATATTTTAATATTTTATTATTATTATTATTATTTAATATTTTAATATTTTATTATTATTATTATTTAATATTTTAATATTTTATTATTATTATTATTATTATTATTATTATTATTATTATTATTATTATTATTATTATTATTATTTATTTATTTATTTATTTACAGGTATAGAACCCATACATAAAAGTGCATAAAATATAATTGTGAAAATATTAACAATTCAGTGGTATAATATTTAGGACCTTTACATTTAAATTTAGCAAAAAATTATTTCAATTTGTGGTCTATGCAACTAAGACAGTTATGTTGACCACAGTTAACCGTTAACCGTCTTCCGTTAACATTAACAATACTCGGATCGTCCGGACAATCGAACAATTCGGATCGTCTGGCCAGCACCCAGTATCTGTTTCGACCGTTCGAACAACGCCCTCGCTTAAGTATAGTAATCGATCTCCTAATTCTTACTTCCTCAGAGCGCATTGGGGGAACGCGTCAGCCGACTCGTGAACGCGCTCAGCTCCCGAAACAATGTCACCGGGATTAGATATATTTTCGCGTCCGCTAATTTTAGAAGCGAGAAACACCTGATCTCGCTTAACCACCTGTCAACGGACCCGATGTCATCGAAAAATTTGGAGAAGCTTCCGGAGGTTGCTGACAAATCATCAATTTTTATTTGCTGACTAAGTCGTTGATTAGAAATTTTGAAACGATCCCTGAAGTACTTCGTAGTTTAACCCATTAACCCTTTCGCTTCGGCTGTCCGCCGAGGTACCGTCACCGAACGGAAGCACGCGCCAGAAATATGCAGAGTGCGCGTTTTAATAAGTTTTAAATAACAACTGTGCTGAATAAAACAATCGTTGCTCTAATGTAACAAGTATATTTATGTTTTTAATATGAAAAGGCTTACAAAATTATTAGAATATAAAATTATTAAAATACAAAATTATTAAAACATAAAATTATTAAGATACAAAATTATTAAAATATAAAATTATTAAAATACAAAATTGTTAAAATATAAAATTATTAAAATACAAAATTGTTAAAATATAAAATTATTAAAGTGCAAAATTATTAAAATACAAAATATATTTGGACGCCGTCTATAAACGGCGCTCGAAGCGAAAGGGTTAAATACCAATGTATTTAACACTAGATTGCTGGATGTTGGGTATATCCCTATTTTGCCTGAAACGAGTCAATTTGACTCAAACATGAAAATTGAAGTTTTTCAAAAAAAATAAAACTGTATTTTAAAAAAAGTTTAATCAAAACAATGTTCATATATATATTCTATTTTTAATATACATTATCCGCAGATTTTTGTATTACATTTAACAGAAACACCTTTACTTCTATTCGTTTCATCTGATACTTGAACTTGACAAAATCATAAGTGAGTCAAATTGATCTAGTGTTAATTTCATTTCGTTAAATATTTTTTTAATTACTTTTTATGTATTTCTTATTGCGTATATTCTGTAAAAAATCCGTCTAACAATATAGAAAAAAGTTAGTACTTAATGGGTTAATATACGATGCTCGTCATTTGAAGGTATTCAAATTCTGAGAAGCTACTCACAATTGACGATAAATTGACATTGTTACGGTGTGAACATGAGTGTTTATAAGAAATCGAAGAATTCTCAGCAGAATCTTTGAAATCATCTCGATTCTTGATCGAACAGCCGTTATTTTTTTATCGCGAACGTAACGAAGTAAGCGTTATTAAGATCGATGAGGGGACAGTTATGCGATAGTCGTGCCATTTGTCCAGTCCAATTGACGTAGCATCGTATCGACGACCGATTATCCTTCTTGCAATAATGATCTATCTTGCAAGCAATAACAGTATCTTACGATTTGTTCATCTTACTCTAAATTACCGGGAAAATTTCCAAATCGAATTTGTACCATAAGAAAGAGAATGAAATTCTTTTATTAAATCTTCTTTTCTGAATTCTTTTCTAAATCCACGATAAACGTTCGTAATTCTACGACTGAAAACATTCTATTCGCAATTAACACTAGAACTACCGACGATTAAAGTGTACTTATTCGCATAGAAGAGATCAAATTGAAAATTACGTGAAAAAATGCCGAATACATAGAAAAGAAATCTAAATTTATAACTTCTGCAGAAAATCATAGGAAATTTTGGAAGCTTTGGAACAGTAAATTTATAAGGTTGCTATGAGTAATCACCAATTGGTCATTTTGACTAGTATGGTAGTTCTAGTGTTTATTTATAATTTCTGCAGAAAATTATAGCAAATTTTGGAAGCTTTGGAACAGTAAATTTATAAGGTTGCTATGAGTAATCACCAATTGGTAATTTTGACTGGTATGGTAGTTCTAGTGTTTATTTATGATTTCTGCAGAAAATTATACCAAATTTTGATTGCTATGAATAATCACCAATTGGACATTTTAACTGATATGGCAGTTCTAGTGTTAATCTTCAGTGAGTTATTACCAATAGGTTGTAGGAACTGCAATGGCGACTTTAACTCGATACAAGTTCGTGCTTCGCCAATCAATTATGCTTTATAGCGCTTTTATTAAAGTGTTAACACACTCCTTACTCGTATTCTATAAGCGTACTTCATTCAATTTGAGACTCAACTTAGTGTACCAGCCAATCTTTCATCTGCTTCCACGTACACGCTATTCTCGTTGTCTGTCCGTGTATCAATCAGTCTACATCCACACGTAAACCCGCCCGTCAATTTTCCACCAGCAGCGTATCTATCACAAACTGCCAAGCGAAGATACATATTGATGTGTTGAAACTTACAGTTGCAACCTGTTACATGCTCACACTTTCAACGAACCGTAACCCCGCTCTAAACTGTGGCGCGTAAACTTATTTTCATCAAACAACATCAAACAACGCTCTTCTCCTCTCATTTTCTCAGTTTCACCCTAATATCTCCCTTATTGAAAGGAATAACAAACTCAATCACAGTAAAAGAGAACACTTTTATCAAAAGAAGACTTTTATCGTGAAGAAACTTTTATCGAGTAAAATCCAAGACGAAACACAAAGTAGAGGTATCTATATTAGCTCAGACTCTGCCCTAAAAATGAAGGGGTAGCTCACTAACGCTACTCAAAGAACAAAGCAAAAGGGAATTACCACGAAGCAGCTATCAATTTCATCCCAACGTCATCTCCTATTGTTCCCAAAAAATGGGAAACCAATTGAAAAAAAAAATCACAACAGTGTCTCCACACTGTCTCAAAAACACTTCAAAGACCTTGGCGTCCCGCTTCAAGATCCTCGAGAGATCTCGAAGTCGAAACAGAAAGAAAGCTCGGCAACGAAACGGGGAACAACGAATTAAGAGAGAGACAGCCTCGCAACGAACGAGGAACACGCTCGTTAAAGATGCCGTGGAACTACGTGGAAGAATGGACAATGACGGGATCGTTCGTCTAGACTTACCAGATTAAACACATCCGCAGCGAACGGAAACCGAGGAAACGCTCCAGACCGCGAAAATGTTCCGCAGAGGATCCTGCTAACGCTAATGCGGCCAGGCCAGAGGATGTCTAGCGACTGGGCCGCCGCTAAACCGTGGAACATTTCAATTTCCAACGAGACAATCCGCTGCTGCTGCTGGTGGACTCCGTCGCGTCACGTGATGCAAATTAGAAACTACGTCTCCCGTGTGCGGCCACGGGGAGCACACGGGATTCAGAAGCGTCCCAGAGGCGAGGTTTCTACCAGTTCATCGACTGCTCCGGGACGGAGAGCTTTCGGATCCAGGACGAAAGCTTGGACAGACTCCAGAGACGGAACTCTGGAACTTGAAGCAGAGTCGAAGGACGTTTTTACTAGCTGACAGAATTCGGGGCACGGGAAGATTGGATCAAACGGAACTCTGGATCCGTAGGATCGATGGACCTTTGGCGATTCCTCGGTTTGATCTTTGCACTTCGAACAATAGACAATAGAAGACTTGGGAGTTGCGCGGACTCTGTACTTTGGACTGTGCGTTGAGGATGTTACACTTTGGACTCCGAACGTTGGATTTTCAACCACATATTTTCAATTTTAGTTATCGAACTTTTAAACCGTGGACTTTTAAACTTTGGACATTAGATGCTATGTACTTTGGACTCCAAAAGTTGGATTTTCAACCTCATATTTTCAATTTTAGATCTTAGAACTTTTAAACCGTGGACTTCTGAACTTTGGACATTAGATGCTACTATGTACTTTGGGCTCTGGACTCTGAGCATTGGATTTTAGACGAATTTGCAATTTATCAACTTTGTAGTTTAAAGCTTGAGCATTGTACTTTGGACTCCAAAAGTTGAATTTTCGACCTCGTATTTTCTAGTTTAGATATTGAACTTTTAAACGGTGGACTTCTGAACTTTGGACGCCAAGTGCTATACGCTTTGGACTTCGGACTCTGAGCATTGGATTCTTTTTTATGGTAATTCATCTCTCGACAGATCTCACCTGCAGCTTTTTTTGGTTAAGCATGCTTTTCTTTTATTAAGAATAAACATGTATTTTCAGATATAACGCATTTGAGTGTAAACCAAAACCATTTTAACGACACATGCATCAATTTTTGGCGGAGAAGAGTATGATCTTGATTTTCAAGGATGCTCGTAAACAAAAAACGAATTCGCCAATTTGGCAATAGAAGTATCATAAACTCGCATCAGAGTCAAGTTTGGAACGGAACATATCGATTGACCCAAAAAGGGAATCACGATCATGCGAACGGCAAGTGGAGAAATGCTAAAGCTTGTTACTTATCAAGGGTAACAAACACACTGAATCATTTAAGATTACGTGTAACTTGAAAACCTGTACTCTTCAACAAAATCACATTTTCCAGCATATCGCAATTCCATCAATGCAATTTTTAATTTAATATAGTTCTGCAATATTCTATGATGAAAAGGTTCAAATTTTGCAGATCTTCCATGAAATGTAAATTAACTTAACGATAGTAATTGCAAAGCCTGCTATTCCTATTCTAATGTAATTAAGAAGTTTCCCAGTTTTTTAACCATAGGTTACAATTAGCGAGATAGTGATTGAATACTAATAAAACTTTATACAGTGAAGCTTGAAAACCTGTACTCTTCAACAAAATCACATTTTCCAGCATATCGCAATTCCATCAATGCAATTTTTAATTTAATATAGTTCTGCAATATTCTATGATGAAAAGGTTCAAATTTTGCAGATCTTCCATGAAATGTAAATTAACTTAACGATAGTAATTGCAAAGCCTGCTATTCCTATTCTAATGTAATTAAGAAGTTTCCCAGTTTTTTAACCATAGGTTACAATTAGCGAGATAGTGATTGAATACTAATAAAACTTTATACAGTGAAGCTTGAAAACCTGTACTCTTCAACAAAATCACATTTTACAGTATACCGTAATTCCATCAATGCAATTCTTAACTTAATATAGTTCTACAATGTTCTATGGTGAAAAATTTCAATTGTACACATATGTTTATCTTTCATAAAATGTAAAAGTAACTGAACAGCAAGATTGAGGGGTAAATGTCCCGTTTGCCAGTTGCTAAGGGCGGTACTGTGATATTAACGTTACAGACGAAGAGGAATGATAAATAGAGGAAACAACACGTTTCTGCAGCTGATCGTAATCCGTGAGCCGATGATATGACGGTGATACAGACGGAAGCCTGTCATCGTTGCGATTATGCGCGCGAATAGGCGATAAAGAAATCGGTCACACCGTGGTGCATGGATCAGCGGCCGGTTTAAAAGGGATATTATATCGATCGTCCAGCAATGGCGGTGGTAGGGAGACGTGTGTGTTACACGATGGGGTTGGGGGAATACTTACTCGGTCACTCGGTCTGCCACGATTTTCCCTGGGTTGTCAATTTTTAAACGCGAAACGATCCATTTTCGTTAATGGGTATTTTGGTGAAAATGGTGAAAATGGTGAAAATGGTAAAATCAGTGAAATTAATAAAATTAGCCGAATTTAGTCTCTCATGATTCCTCTTGGATTATCAATCCTCAAACTGAAAAGATTAATTTTTGATAAAGCATACCTAACTTTGGTAAAATTAGGAAAATTAGGAAAAATTCGGCTTCTGGGATTTCCTCTTAGAATATCAATGGTTAAACCGAAAAAAGATTCTCGACGATGTTGTTCAAATTAGTAGAATTAGTAGTATTCTAATAAAGTTAATGAAATTAAAATACTAGTGTTCTTAGTTAATGGTTCAGAAAAATATAAAGATATTTTATGGTAATAATATGTTAGGGTAGTAATATTTTTAGGGTAATAATATTTTAGGTAATAATGTGTAGCTGTGCCAAAGCTCGAAGTTTGAAGTATTAATGAAAAATAGCGAAATATCGTGTGCAATTAGAACAGAGCTCGAAATAAAGTAATCCTTCGATTATTATAATCTGCATTCGGTGTTATTCAATTAATTTTGTCACACCTTTCTGCAACGTTGTGCTTTTCCAGTAGCATTCACTCTTGAACCGCTCAAAGCGCAAGAAGTGGCCTCAGAACTTCCACGAGTAACAATTAACGAGAATAAAAAACAGGTACACGGTACTCAGCTCCATAGGAATCGGAGACAGCTTGAAATGCTCCACTTCTGCACAATCGACAACCCTTCTATAGCTCCACGTTACATAACCGAGGCCACCCCTAAAGGATCACACCAAAAACCGAGAAATGGTGCCTCCCTTAAAATTTTCACCTCAAATCAATTCACCGAACACTTTCCTTCCCGACACTTTCATCTTCCTTTCCATCACAATTTATGTTCCTCGTTTCACATACAACGATACGATCACCCGACTCACCAAGTAATTTCACAACTAATCATCGAACCATCATTCCCTCTACTTCGACCATTAGCATAATCTCGCGTTGGACGTGAAATGTCGCAGAGCAACACGAACCCAAAGTGTCAACCCTATGTACTCTAAAGCACATATGTAGGTAACTGCTGATTTCTAATAGATACTAAATATCGCTACTAATTTTTAATAAATTTTACCGTTCACATATTATAAACACAAACACTTGTCCTCCACAAAACTATCATACGCTCAAAATGCTTCCTTCAACCGGAAGGAAAAAGAGATCTTCCATACCACTAGCGTGTCATCCTAGCACCGTACAGAACACCGCTTCCGGATTGGGTCAAAGTGCCAGTAGTACCTCCCAGTGACTCTCAGACTTCGTTCTCACTCAGGCTCGACGATACAGGCTTCGTTCCATCCTCGAGTTGGCCAGCTCGCCATGAAAAATTCAGAAACTAGCTCGCGGTTGTCCGAATGAGAACTCACACGTTGGACGATTTCTTTTTAAAACGAGAAGATCGACTGCTACGCGGCCGAAGAGGAGCACGAGGACGCGTGTGCTGGTCGCACGCACACGGGCAGACCTCTCGTCGACATGGGGTCGCGTGCACGCGTGCAACCGTCCGCGGCGGGGTTGCCTCGAGGTATGCAGGGGCAGCCACCCCGATAGCGATCCATACGCCCGTGACGAGAACGCCGTCTCATGGCGTCTGCGTCGAAGCGCACACCACCGTGAACTCTCGCCTCTGCTCCCGGCGCCAAACATTGAATACCGGTATATTTTCAAGTATCGGTATTGTAGGATCAACATCGTCTGGTGTTCGAAGAAAGATGGACTAGGGGAAAAAAAGAGTTGTCGATCGGGTTCTAGGGTAGCTTAGTGGTTAAAGTAATCGCCTGACAAGCGAAAGATCCCGGGTTCGATTCTCGATCTAGGGAATCTGAATGGCCGATTGTTTTTCTTCCCCAATTTGGGGGATTGGTCCGGGATAATGAAGGATTGCGAATTGTGTTGTGCATTGTGAATGATTTAGTGTTGAAAATTTGGCCAATGGTGACCACACAGTGTCAGGGCGACCGAGCTGTGTAGAGATCGAAGTGTCCGATGTTTGTAGAAAAATGGATTAGGGGAAAAAAAGAGTTGTCGATCGGGTTCTGGGGTAGCTTAGTGGTTAAAGTAATCGCCTGACAAGCGAAAGATCCCGGGTTCGATTCTCAATCTAGGGAATCTGAATGGCCGATTGTTTTTCTTCCCCAATTTGGGGGATTGGTCCGGGATAATGAAGGATTGCGAATTGTGTTGTGCATTGTGAATGATTTAGTGTTGAAAATTTGGCCAATGGTGACCGCCCAGTGTCAGGGCGACCGAGCTGTGTAGAGATCGAAGTGTCCGATGTTTGTAGAAAAATGGATTAGGGGAAAAGAAGAGTTTCCGATCGGGTCTGGAGGGGAGGGGGGAGGGTAGCTTAGTGGTCAAAGCAGTCACCTGGCAAGCGAAAGATCTCAGGTTCGATTCTCAGTCTAGGGAATCCGAATGGCCGACTGGATTTTCTCTTAGAGTATCATATCGATATTTGTTTCTATGTTGTCGCAACGTGTAAACCGCCAATGGATAAATTGGTTTTAATACCGGTATAAGACAGTATAAAAATTGATATTTAAAAAAAATTCAATCGGAAGTACAAGTTAATAGCACTCAGCTACTGCATTGTAATTCGAGTGACAATAGTCACCGGGTAATACTCCAATGAGTATCACTTTGGGTGACTACTATAGTCAACCGATGAATGTTTTGGTGATAGGAAGAAGTAATAAGACTCGGAAAATGGATTTCACGTTGAAACTTTATACAAACAACGCCCAAATGAATGTTTATTTCGCAACCCCTTAGTCCTTTATCCTCGAAAAACATTTCTAGGACAAAGGGAGAGGTTTGCGTCATCGCGCCAGTGTATCACCGAAGGGAAAAAATGATAACGCTTGTTTTACAACTAGTCGTAACAAATTTATTCATGGCTACAATTGACAAAACCTCTTGTAGTAAAGTATCGTTAAAAAAAAAAAGGAAAAGCAAAGGAATTGTCATTACAATTTTATACTTATCTTCAAATTATCAAGCAACACGTACGGAGTACGTCCTGCGTTATCGATATATAAAAAAAAAAACGACACGCGTGTTTCAGATTCATGTTGCGCGAATAAATAATTTAACAACGCTGCACTTAAAAACCGAAGTATTTTGTTCATCAATTATCGCGTAAGGAATTTCAATCTTTTTCTTTTTGTTCTACGCATTATGTCATCTGTATGAAATTTCGCGAAAATATCATTCCTCGTTTTTTCTGTTAATCGATTCCAAACATTTTAGGAAACAATTTCAACCTATGTATCCTTTGTACGCGGCAAAGAATCATAGCGGAATGATATCTCCATAAAATCCACGGGAATCGCTTCGAACGAACGGGAAGCCTTGAATAAAATTAAAAAAAAAAAATAAAAAAATGAAATGTTGTTACAAACTCGGGTATTCTCTCCTCACGAAGAACACATTTCATTTTTTCGCTTATCAATCTTAAGCTTAAAAACGAGAGTTTTGTCACGGTTGGAACACATCGACTCGATCACAGTCGTCGGTTAATCGTCGAGGATCGAGCAATATAATATCTCAGTCTCTTTCTTATCATTTTATAATCCATTTTTGCTCGCTACCTCTGTTCTCCTAACCGAACCCAATTAAAATAGTCACTCGCGTCTTCCAATGAAATCCGGTCGGCCGTGCTGCTTAAAGACACGACCGACAACACCACCGACAACAACGGACGAAATAAAAAACAGTATTTTTTTTCTTGTCAAACAAAACTGACTGTCTCAAACACGTTTCGCGGTACAACACATCCTGAACACTCGAACCGGGCACGCCAAGCGTTGCCCTTTCTCATCTTTCCGCTTCAAGCTATCAACAGCGCAACCATACAACTCTATCTATCAATTCTATCCACGCGATCAACGCATATTTAATAAAAAAAAAAAAGAGAGAGAGAGAAATCATTCTCCTCACGAAATGGAAGATCTTTATATCGCAGCCACAGTAGATTGCTTGTTTTCTTCTTCATTTTATTAATACACCTTGAAACTTTGCTTTACGTATCACATTTGCCAGGCTTTGAGCCGCGCTGAGAACATATCCGCCTCTATTTTCCTACATTCTCCATTTCATCGTCTTCGTGTTCTTCCCCCGTCGGCCTTCCAAGGCGAACAGTTCATGAGAAAGTTTTGATGATGTCACGGAGGCTGGTGTAGGTGCCTACTATGAGACCGAGCAGCCCGAACAGGATCAGGGACATGTTCTTCGCCAACATGATGGACCTCTCTGTGGATCCGTGCACATTCCAGAACGTGCAAATTTGAATGATGGCGGGGAACGCCAGCCCCAGGCCGGAAAGGCACAGAGCACCGAACAGGGATATGAACGGTTCCAATTGGGGAACCGCCACGGCCAACAGAACTAAAAGTTGAAAGAAAACACAGGATTAACCATTTGCACTGGTGTATTTATATTTGAGAAGGCTACCGATATTTCGTTATCTCTTATTTATTTATCTTATATATATGTTACGGTAAATGTGACTGATCTGGTGGTTATGTATAATTGTCTGTTATTATATATAATCACTACTAAGTTTGGTAAACGTGATGAATTCTTGAATGTTGACGTTAATGGCCAGCATAGCTTTGATTAAGATAAAAAAAGCTATTACTTATGACTTTAATCATAAGGGGTAGCTTGGTAACTCTGATTGGTCCATCGAAGCAAGGCATCGAAAATGGGCAGGAAGTTAAATAAATGTTTTACCTTTAAATTACTTTTTAGAAGGTACCACTATAATCACCATTTACCACGTAACATATACACACACACGTTTAAGCAGAAACTAAAAGTAAACATTGTAACAAAGGTTCCTGGAATGAAATACTAATGCAAATATATGCGTAATAATAAAATGTTGGATGACGACTATGTGGCGACATACGAGTGCCAAGGTAAAACGTATAAAGAAAGGGTTGAAGGATTGGATAGGTCTTATCTTTGTTATACGTTGAAAAATTCATGGAGAGCAATTAGACTTGCAATATTGAATACTATATTAATATGCAGTTAGAGCTGTATTAGACCAAGAAACATTGAACGAAAGAAAAATAGTGTATAACTGGACTTTCAGTCGATCGCACTTGAAATGAGATTCAATTAAAATTGCTGATGGATCGACATAGACTCTTCTCGTTGTTTAGGATCAAGTAAAAACAAACGGCAAAACAAGCCTTTCAGTGAGTTACAGTTAGATTCGATTAAGCCTCTATGGTAATTAATCAGAGGCTTGGAGGGATCAGGTTACAGGTCAGGGAGAATCAAAAGCGGTTATACTTGTGCGACCAGTTGGTTTCAACCAGTTTGAATCAAAGACACGCGAGCTTCTACAACAATTGGAACCAGGAACAACCGAGACCTTCGTTTTGAATCAATTTTGGATTACCATTTGAACCAAAACAAACGCCTAACCAATGGTCAAATTTTCAAAAAAAATAAATAAATTTTCTCCCTCTTTAACCCTGCTGCATTCCTCAGACTTTGTTGCAATCAGTCGCCCTCTCATCTCGCTATAAAGAGTTGCTAACTTCAAGAAAAATGGTCCCTCAACCCTATTATTCTCCTTGGGTTCATATGACTCAAAATAAACATTATCTTTCAATAGATATTACAATTTAGAAATAAATATTAAATTCAACACAATTAAACAAATAAATATTAATTTTCTTGCGCATAATGAACAATATCAACTGCATAAATTCTATAATACCCTTAAAACAGTATATTTTGAACACTGAGATCCAAATAATAAGAATATGAGGAGTAATCATGGAGAACAAGACGGTTATCGTGAAATTCAAAGAACAGAGCAATCTATCAATCAAATTTATCTATCAATCAAATTATTTATTAGTAATGATAATGGAAACAACACGAGTGAGGCAAAAATGTCCCAAGGACCATAACAGGATCGAGGAAAACGGTCTTTAGGACATTCCCTGAAGACATTAATATCCACGCAAACATTTGAACAAGGAAGTTTGCTCGATTATCCTGCAAGGAAAAGCGTTCGGCTAGTTTAGCAATACATTATAAGAGTAACCGATACTGTGGGCCGATACAGCTCGACCTGGCTCGAATTGACGTCACACCGGGTGAAGGACACCGGACGTTCACTTACACGTGAGAAGGACCAGGCTGGTCCTCACGACGTATTCCCACAACAGCTTGTGCGGATTCTTCTCCATGCTGGAGGCCATGTAATCGTTCCAGACGATGTCGATCGCGACGTAGCACTGGATAGGATGAGTGAAGAAAATGGCCACGGCCAGCAAAATCTGGACGCTCTTCGCCAGAAGCAGGGGCTCGCCCAAACTGAACGTGATGCTACCCTCGATCGCGCTGCCGTAACGGATGTAACCGAAGAATCCCAGGGCTGCGTACAACACCACGATCACTCCCATTCCTGTGTTCAGAACGCCGAACGTGTTCATGAACATCTTGGGCTTTTTCATCTCGTTCTCCAGCGGCATCACCTGCAATCGGAAGGTAGACCAATGAGTATTTAAAAGACTTTGAATTGTTGCGGGTATATTACGCTATACTTGTCTACCTTTCAATTTTTAATTTTTAAATTTAAAAACTTTCAAATATCTTTTTTATTTTTTGACTTTTAAATATTCAGATTCAAAGAACCAAATTTTCAAACTTTTAAATTTCTGAATCTCCAGAATTTTTAATTTTTTAATTTTAAAACTTTCAAATATTTTTTTTATTTTTTGGGGTATTTCAATATTCAGAAATTCAAACATTCAGATTTTCAGACTTTTAAATTTCTGAATCTCCAGAATTTTTAATTTTTTAATTTTAAAACTTTCGAATATTTTTTTCTTTTTGGGTTTTTAAATATTCAAAAATTTAAACATTCAGATTTTCAGACTTCTAAATTTCTGAATCTCCAGAATTTTTAATTTTTGAATTTTAATACTTTTAAATATCTTTTTTTTTGTTTTTAAATATTAAGATTCAAAGATTCAAATTTTCAAACTTAAATTTCTAAATCTCCAGATTTTTTAATTTTTAAATTCTTAGATTTGGAAATTTTTTAATTTTGCAATAATTTCAATCTTCAGAAATATTTTAAAGAATAGAATTTCGATAACTTTAATCGAATACTCACCACGCCTATAGCCTCGAGCGCGAATAGCACCGTGCCGAAGTAAAGGGGGAAGTTTTCAACGTTCCCGATCACTTCGCGATTCTCGAAGGACAACGGTTCCCTGAAGATATAGTAAAGTATTATACCGAAACTGACGAACGTGATGCAATTGGCGACCGTCGAGCACGGCGCCAAGAACTTTAGATTTCTGATCCAATTGACAAGGATCAGAGGCAGCAGGATTGCCAGCATGTACAACCTGACGTCGATATCTGAAACGTACGTGTTCAACGCCTGAAAAGTACAAAAGTAAATGTAACTAACAAACCAAAACAGAAAAGGGGTTACTTTTCTTCGTGTTGATATGCAGACAAATTGAACAATGCGTGACCAAATGAAGAAATGTTTCTGTGTGATCGTAAACAATTAAGGATGCGATGAGAGTTAGTTGTATCTCGACTAATATCGTGGATCATTTCGAGATGTTGAACAAAGTAATGGAAATTTTTCAAATTTCAAACCTTTCAAACGCTTTTTACGAGAATCACGTCGCAAGAATTGGAAAGGGACATTTGAGCAATTTCGTACGACTTATGCGTACCTCGATCCTCCCGTTAACGATCCCGTGCCGATCTCTTATCCGACGTACACATAATCAGACAATCGCACAATCAACTTTCCCCTTTCTCTTTTATGCGTCTTCCGTTTCAGACTCACAGACCATCTAAAGTCATAACGACGACAAAAGAATTTGATACCTCTCGTCATCCCTCTTCTAGAACTGCGCGTATAAATCCATCTATTTTCCCCCAGAAACGAATCAAAATCTCGTCGTCCCAATCACAAATTTCACCAAAATCTCATCGTCCCAATTACAAATTTCACCAGGCCCTATCCAAAGTCCAAAAATAATTTCCTTCAAAATTTCCACCAACGTCCCTCGTTAACCGACCAGATTTAATCGCGATCGTTATTTTTTCTACTTCCAGAACTGTGCGTATAAATCCATCTATTTTCCCCAAAAATGGTTCGAAACGAGAACGTACTTTCATCGTTGCAACTAGAAATTTCACCAGACCCTATCCAAAGTCCAAAAATAATTTCCTTCCAAATTTCTACCGACGCCCCTCGTTAACCGACCAAATTCAATCGCGATCGTTCGATCTCTACTTCCAGAATTGTGCGTCTAAATCTACTTGTTTTCTCCCAAAAACCGATCAAAACGTAAACGTACTTTTATCGTCCCAATTACAAAATTCACCAGGCCCTATCCAAAGTCCAAAAATAATTTCCTTCAAAATTTCCACCAACGACCCTCGTTAACCGACCAGATTTAATCGCGATCGTTATTTTTTCTACTTCCAGAACTGTGCGTATAAATCCATCTATTTTCCCTAAAAATGGTTCGAAACGAGAACGTACTTTCATCGTTGCAACTAGAAATTTCACTAGGCCCTATCCAAAGTCCAAAAATAATTTCCTTCCAAATTTCTACCGATGCCCCTCGTTGACCGACCAGATTCAATCGCGATCGTTCGATTTCTACTTCCGGAAACGTAAAATTCCTCCAGCCGTGCCTCCCTAGATGGGACGACGGATCGTTATCGGCTAAGAGGACACCGATATCCGTGTCTCAGATTCAAGGGCAACCGGAAACGAGCCACGGCTCCGGTTCTTAATAGGTGCCATTTACCATCGGCTCAGCCTTCGCCTTACATAATGGAACAGGTGACGTAAAGAACACCGCTGCGGCACATTTTTGCCACGAACCATCGAATTCCAACAACAAACACAATTTCCCCGGTTCGTTCCACGGAAGAAAGCGTTTCTTTCGTACGGTTCCGTTACGTAAAGCTCGATCGACGGATTTATGTAATATACATGTCGGTTCGGCCAAGGTGCCGGTGGACTTTCTTTCGCGCGGACGAAGGACGACTTTTTGTCGCAGGAAGGGACATCACTTCCGGCGGAAAAGCGCGTTGAACGTGAATTTCGTGATCTAGAGTGTTCAGCACTCAAAGGGTTAAAGATGGATTGAGATTCGCCACGATGCTAGAGAAATGCGCGGGAAATGAAAGTGGGTGAACACTTTGCACTCGAAACGCGACTCTTTGTCTTCGAAAATTACAAAACACTGAAATTGAGGAAATCAGAATTTACTTATCTTAACATTCGTTTAACACTAGGATTACTGGACCCGTCAATTTGACGGATTTCGTACTTCATGGGCAAAATTTACAAAAAAAACTCTATTATTATTCTTAACAATTTTTGTTGACTTTTATTGATGGAGTGTTACGAATAAACCATAATCCATCTTTCTCTCAGTTCTGCAATTTAAAATTCTGTATAACGTATCCCTATTTTACTAGTACATGTACATTAGAAATAAATGTCCGTAAATCTAGAGTTAATTCAGATAAAGACTGCTGCGTTTTTAAATATGACTATTTGCATCCGGAAACCTGCAAAATTCCTGTCGTTTGATTATCAGCAGTCAACTCAGGAGCGCAAAAGGTTAAAATCACGGGAATATTTGTTGCACAATGCGTATTAATGCAAACCGAACGGAATCGATTCAGACCGGCAGTAACAGGAAACAAGGTGTGTTTTTCTTGGCCCGTGAAATCGCACGGTAATTTTTCCGTCGCGTTCGTTCGCGAGCTCGAAATAAAATCGAACCGGTTCCGTTATCGCTTAACGACTGACAACTAAGTTTAAACAAACATTAAAACCTGCTAAACGAAACAATGCCTCGCGTTTCCGCCTCTTGAATCGTGTATCCTGAGTCGAGTCGACGGCTATGATAAATAAGGATCCATCACGGTCGTGGAGTCGTTGAACGAAAAAAAAAGAAAAAAGAAATGACGGATGGGACCAAAAATGGCACGTCCCAAGGCGATCTACGCGATGGAAATAGAATTTCGAACAGGCGATTCCTTTTCTAGTTTTAGGATCGAGGAATTTCGACGCGCAAGATAAGAGGCTTTATGCAAAATGTTTGTTGTTCGGAAAACAGGTTGATAACCGTTAGCGAACTCAGTGGTACAATCCATCATTTACGCGTTTTACGGTATTATGTATGACGCGATAGTCTATTTATAGTGAGATACCTATGTACTTTTGATATTGCTCTGTTTGGCATAGTACAATATGTTTCTTGACGAGAAATTCCGCGCAGTAGTCTACGTGTATAGCGGACTACTTATTTTTAATGTCACTGTGGCTAACGTAGTACTATACTTGTTGTATGACGCTATGATTTATATTTATTAAACTTTCTTTAGCTATTCCTGTTTTATTTGTATCATAATATCGTTACACTTAACGTAGCACTGCGTTTAATTCATTACTACGTTTTTAGAATTGTTATACCTGACATTGTGACCTATTTATAAAAAATGGCGCTTTTGAAATTACCATATTCAATTTATTGTGCACTGCGTTTACAGTGACATTCCATTACTTTACGTTAATCTTTTATTTTACGTTTTTCTTTAGCACAATCTTAAATTAATACTGTATTCAGTGCAGTTCCACGTTTAAAGTGAGATTCCATTGTACGTATGTAGTACTACGTACGCCACGTTACTCATTTCTTCTCTTTTTTCGATCTTAAATTAACACTAGAACTATCGATAATTAAAATAAAGGTACTTATTTGTGTTGAAGAGATCAAAGTGAAAATTGCATGAAAAAAATACTGAATTCGTAGAAAACAAATCTTTATTTATATCGTCTGCAGAAAATTTTAAATTAATTTAAAATAATATAATTAAAATTTTCCAAGCTTTATCACGGTGAATTTATAAGGTTGCTATGAATAATCACCAATTGGTCATTTTGACTGTTCTGATATTTCTAGTGTTAATACTATATTCAGTGCAGTTCCACGTTTATAGTGACATTCCATCGAACGTAGTACTACGAACTCCACGTTAACTATTTCTTCTCTTTGCCCAATCTTGAATTAATACCGTGTTCAGTGCAGTTCCACGTTTACAGTGACATTCCATCGTACGTAGTACTACGTACGCAATGTTAATCATTTCTCTTCATATACTGTTGAATTAATCGCGTTGCACGCAGCATAGCATTAGGCTTTATTGAATCACTGTCCGAAACGTTGTAAGACGTTTACAGGCGGCTCGTACATTCACCGTGGCATTACCTATATAGAAACAAGCACGTTCAACGTGGCCGTTACCTTATATCGCGCGTTCCACGTGGCCACACTGTATTTACCGTGATGTCAGGCTTGTTGTGCTCTGTCGTTAGAATTTCGCGGATTCACCGCTCGTAAACGCGTTCCTCGATCAAGCGCGATAATCATGTTCATCCGGGATTCGTAACAGGACGCGTGATTACCTCCATTCTCGATAAAATCACGATCGCGGGAAGAACAAAAAGAGACGATTACGTGATCTCGGCTTTATAGTTTGTAAACTGGAACGTAATATTTGCACGTGTCACCGTTTACACGGGTCGCGTTCAGAGAACTCATTCTGGCCGAGCTACACCTTGCATAGTTATTCAAACGTTTGGCTCGGAGCTGCAATAATTATTCGATCGACAGAAAAAAAAGGAAACGAAATACCAGACATTTAAAAGATTAACGAAACAACTTGAAGATCCACTCTTCGTCGATTCATTCCATTTTCCAACACGATCGTTCGCCACCTTCCATTCGAATTTTTCATCGAATTTTTCGTCTACGAACGAAATTTGAAAGTTTTTGTTCATATAGTCAGGTTGCTCAAGTCGTACTTGAATTTTAAACGAACTACAGCGACAACAGTGTATACAACCACAAGCAAACGTACGTTTAGGTCAATCAGATGTTCTACCAATTTCGTTATGATAAATAACACAAGTTTTGAATAACACGTTTAATTGCTATTTATTCGATAAATCCTAAGTTTTATACGGATTTTTCCTTGAGCAATCTTATCCTAATTCAACGAATAGAACACTAAGTACTTCAATAGTATGTGTTTACGTTGAACGACTTTCAATTTGACATTAGAATTACCAAGGGGGTCAAAATGACCCAATTTTATAATTTTCTATAGAAACTTTTTCTCAGATATACGTATAATACATTTTTCAATATTCGCTTCTTTTTTCATTGTTTATTTTCTAACAAAAATTCGTAGTCTGTCTTATTTATCATGACCGGTCATATGTCGCGATAGGAATAGGTTCAAGTTAGGTTCAGAGTATATTCGGGAGAAGTACTGGACGTGTTCTTCTAGAGTTCCCGGTGCTTCCCCAATACCTGTAGGTGGCCACCGTGGAGGTTTTAGTGGATAAAAATCACACATAACCTGGCTGCCTCCCCTCAGGGTGGTTCAAGTTAGGTTTAGGTTAGGTTCGGAAGAAGTACTGGACGTGTTCTTCTAGAGTTGCTGATGCTTCCCCAATAGCTGTAGGTGGCCACCATGGAGGTTTTAGTGGATAAAAATCCCTCATGATCTGGCTGCCTCCCCTCAGAGTGGTTCAAGTTAGGTTCAGGTTAGGTTCGGGGGAAGTACTGGACGTGTTCTTCTAGAGTTCCCGGTGCTTCCCCAATAGCTGTAGGTGGCCACCGTGGAGGTTTTAGTGAATAAAAATCCCACATAACCTGGCTGCCTCCCCTTAGGGTGGTTCAAGTTAGGTTCAGCTTAGTATCAGTTTAGGTATATTTTGAAGATTTCCTCCACGCAAAAAAAAAAGGTTCAGGTTAGGTTCAGGTGACTGATATAGATCGACGACCCTCGGTCACATTTCCAAACCGACGATCAGCGTGAAACAAACGATGTGGATGCCAGGATCGCCACGATTCGAACCGATGCCGTGCGAACGATTTTTCCAGTAAAATTCCACGAACGGGTGACCCGTTTGGAAACTGGACGTAAGGAGAGACAGCGGTGCGCGTCGGTTTGACCGAGCAATGGAACGGTCGCCGGTTGCGTACTACGCGATGTAATGGATAGTTAGCCGCGTTACGACACATGTTATTACGCCAAGTGGCTAGAATGTGGATGCAACGAGCGGTGCGTTCGCGAAAACCTGAATCCTGCGAGCCTGGTCAAGCGTGAAAGAGCGGACGAACCGATCCTCGAGCGATGAACGCGAACTTCTCGTTCGAGGATGGAGGACCGTGACTCGTGGGATTCGAACAATGTTACTTGACTCGTCGATGCTGATCGAAGGTGCATACTATGCAGGGAGCTGGTAAGATGGCGAGCCTAGGAAATACGGGACCAATTGGTCGTAGCCTCTGTAAATAGGGCACATGTATTTTCGTTATTGATCGAAACAAGAAAAATATTGAGAAATGGAATCTCATAACGAAAATACTTGGATGGTGTGAATAAAATACTATAGAGAGCTGGTAAGTTGGCGTGCTTAAGAAATGGGGGTCTGATTGGTCGTAGCCTCTATAAGTTCACCATTATTAATGCGATCGTAAAAATAGGACACACATATTTAAAAAATGTTTGAAGAGGTGAATAAATTTTCACAAAACAATGCTTTCAAACCTAGTACTTTGAAGTGCTTATAATCCCTCTCCCTACTTTTTCTTCTTACTATTAGAACGGCAAGCAAACTTAAATCCGCCCCTCGGCATAGGGCAATTGGCCTAATTACCATACCCACCCCCGATTATGGGATGATGAATGTGTCTCTTATGAAGTAACGAAGTAATTAAAAAGATATGCATTTGTCTGATAAGCTGCGAGCGTTTAAAAGGAATTCGTTGAAATTGGAAAAAATCAGAATTCTTCATGTTCCAAGTGTATTCGCTTAACTGAAACAACGAAGACGATAAATGGAAAATATTTTCAAGCATCTGAGAATGCCTATTTAAATAAATATTCACCGTAAGGAAAATGTTAGCATATTCAATTGAAAGTATCGGTTGACTGCGTCATGCTACTGTTCTAACGTGTAGAAAGGATTACTGAACATTATCGCAAGGTTACACGGATGCGTGTATTGGTGGGAAATATCGGTAACCGAGTGGATATGTTGAAATTGCGGTGTTCTGATGACGTTAGCGTAGCCGTGACGAAAGAGAACTATTGAAACCGCGATACTCGAGCAGCATCAAGTCCGTTGGAGTAATTGTATTGGAATAATAGCGAAACAGTAGAGGCATTAACATTGAGAGGATAATATCGAAGTACTCATAGTGAAAAAAGATGCTGGATTTACAGTAGCGGACGGAAGTTAAAGACCAAAGGGTCAAAGAAAATAAATTAATTAATTAATAAGAAGCAATGGTATAAATAAAATTTGTATTCTGTACTAATCATTAAATAGTGTTCTACCATAATTACAATAAAAATGGATAGATAAACAATATTTGAGAACCATAAAAATATGTTTTATATTGTCATGTTGTCTTGAACTTTTGTTCGCTACTGTAAATAAATAAATTAACAAGAAATAATAGTATAAATAAAATTTGTATTCTATACTAATCAATAAATAGTGTTCTACCATAATGACGATAAAAATAAATATATGAACGATATTTGCATACTATAAAACTGTGTCTTACATTGTTCTATCGTCTTATGCTTTTGTCCGCTCCTATACAAAAATTATTATTTACAAGACAACAATTTTAAGTTACTGAAAGTATCAGAATATTATTCTATAATTATTATAGAACAATAACGCTAAAATATAGTACCAAACCGGAACACACTCGACTACGATAACGTAAACCTTGAGAATGAATGAATCGCTAACTTCAAACTGATAGAAATGTAAAATTCATATTTTTCTATCGCATAACTGCGATGAAGAATAAATTTTCTATCGATCAAGTAAATTCTCGAAAAATAGAAATCAATTAAAAAAGAATTGGTTCGATCTTCCTGAATTTTTCCAATCAATTTTACGTGTTCATGAAAGAAACAAGAAATACCCTAGATTTTTAAAAACCCCAGTGCCCCCCATCTCTGAAACAAGGCTGATGAACCTGAATATGGATCAGGCAAATGAAGCGATATAAATTTTCTATCGATCAAGTAAATTCTCGAAAAATAGAAATCAATTAAAAAAGAATTGGTTCGATCTTCCTGAATTTTTCCAATCAATTTTACGTGTTCATGAAAGAAACAAGAAATACCCTAGATTTTTAAAAACCCCAGTGCCCCCCATCTCTGAAACAAGGCTGATGAACCTGAATATGGATCAGGCAAATGAAGCGATATAAATTTTCTATCGATCAAGAAAATTCTCGAAAGATAGAAATCAATTAAAAAAGAATTGGTTCAATTTTCCTGAATTTTCTAAATTCATTTCCCAATCAATTTCACGCGTTCATGAAAGAAACAAGAAATACCCTAGATTCTTAAAAACCCCAGTGCCCCCCATCTCTGAAACGAGGCTGATGAACCTGAATATGGATCAGGCAAATGAAGCGATTTAAATTTCCATTTCGTTCCGAAGCGTGAGAGGAATTCTCCTAAATGGACGGGGCAACGCTAACCGTGGATGGAAGCAAAATCCAAGCCGGGGCAGGCTTTCGCCAAGATTTACGACAGGTCAGACACAGGTCCTTCCGATCCATGTATCAGAGGGATCTTTATGCGATCCTTGAGCGGACGCGGTGAATTCCTGAGCGCCTCGTGACGTATCCGAGCGAACGTTACACACGATTACGGTTCGCGTTTGTCCTCGTTGAACATTCCAACCGCGGAATAATTTGTGTCCACTGTTAAAGATAAAGACGAAGACGTTACGTATCGTTCGAATGTTCGCGAGCGTCCAGGAAAATTGCGTAAACGTGTAAAACTTGTTGGAAAATTGAATGCAAGAGTTATAGAGCGTTTAACGATTTACAAAGATTAAAGTTGCGCGGAGATTGCGATGGAATTCAACACGTAATAGGTACGTGATCTATAGATCGTCGTTGTCAAACGAGTATCTGTTATGCGCGCGTTTGTCACACAGCAGTTTTTATTTGACAATATTCTGGCTGATGCATATAGCATATTTTTTTTAGCGACCACAGTTCACCGTATAATGTTCAGAGTCACATAACAGTGTTTTTGTACGAAAATTTAGTTAGTTAACTAGTCATAATAGTCAAAATGTCGAAATCTCCAAGAAGTGCACATAGCAAATATTGATTATGGCTGACTGACTGATTCATCGTCGCGCAGCCTAAACTATTGAAGCTAGAAACGTGAAATTTGGTCAATGGGTTCCTTTTATGACGTAGGCACCCACAAAGGAAAGATTTTTTGATATTCCACCACTAGGGAGTTTAAATAGGACTTAAATAGAGGTTGAAAGGTTGTTTGAAAATCCGCCGATTTTAAAGCAAGCACTATGAAAACTGGTATTTAGCTTTTTGGCTAGAACCAAAGAAATACGTGTTTCAATGTTTTTAGAAAATTAACCTCTAAGGGGGTAAAATAAGGGATGAAAATTTGTTTGAAAATTCGCCAATTTTGAAGCAAGCACTATAAAAATTGATAAGTATTTAACTTTCTGATTAAAATTAAAGTTAAGAGCTTGCAAAATTGGACATCTCTTGAAAATAGTTGAAATTAAAATGAAAATACTGGCAAAGTTAGTAATAATGTATTTCTTGGATATAGTAAATATTTTAGAAAATATAAAAATCGTTCTGCAGTTTCGAAAAAAATTATCAGAGCCGCTCCAAATGATTTGAAGCATCTTAAAAAATTCTGCAGACCTAAATTCTAATATCCACGTATATTCCCAAGCCTTCATAACGATCAATTATTATTCAAATTCTCTAACGTCCACTTGAAATTCAGAGATTATCCTGCGCTAACGATTACACATGACTGACCATGAGAAAAAAGAGATAAGAAACATCTGAAACAGAAACAGCCTTCAGAAAAATGACTCCATAACTCAGAACCAAGTGCCCCTCGTCATGTCGAACCGGAAACTAAACAGAAGTCGCTCCTTGGGAACGCCTTCTAAGCAGCTTCACGGTCAACGCTGGCGTGAACAGAAGCCTCGAGCTTTTTCCTGATGCCCGTGACAACGATCAAAACGGGACACCGGTGTCCTCGTGAACAAAAAGAGAAAAAGGAACAAGGAAAGAAGAAAATCTCCTGCTTCATCCTGTGGTCATCGTCCAGCATAATATAGAGTGGCTTCAAAAAGTATTCCAACACCATAGTTAGCGCTAGAATCGCCGGAGTGAGTCAATTTAACTCACTTATGATTTTGTCAAGTTCAAGTGTCGTGTGAAAGGAACAGAAGTAAGGGCGTTTGCGCTAAATGTAATGAAAAAATCTGCAGAAAGGTATAAGTAAAGTATTTTAAACTTTGATTAAAATAATATAAACTTTTGATTTTAAAAACTATATTTATTTTGAATAAACTTTCTTTAAAATGAAATTTTATTTTTTTTTTAAACTTCAATTTCCATGTTTGAGTCAAATTGACTCAATCTAATGTTAAATTGAAATTCATCTGATCTTAAAAACTCTGATTTTATCGAAACTTTGCGTGCATGTACAGTAGCGGACAAAAGTTTAAGATAACAGGGCAATGTGAAATATAATTTTATGGTTCGCGAATATTATTTATTTATTCATTTTTATTGGAATTATGGTAGGACACTATTCATTGATTAGCATAGAACACAAATTTTATTTATACTGTTATTTCATATTAATTAATTAATTAATTTATATTCCTTCACATTTCAGTCTTAAACTTTTATCCCTTACTGTACAACGTAACATACATGAAGCAATTATTTTCCTCGACTTGAGAGAATTTTTTCGAAAACAACCCTCAAAGTTAATCAACAGCCGTACACTATTACGATCTACAAAATTTGATCGAAAATCTTCGTTCTATTGAAAATTAATAGTAATAACAATAATAGCCCACGAATATTTAGTTCCTCGAGCCACTGTAAGAAATGTCAACGAACCCGAAGCCCGCACGCGTACTTACATTCATTATCACCTTGACTCGAGGCTAATTACGGTGTCTAATCGCTTATTCCTCGCGGCGTGTTTCCCTGACCTACATGCTTCTCTTTTTCTCTCTACCCACACTGCGCGCGACCGTTTATGTGTGTGTGCGCGCGCGATTGTGTGCGATTGTGTGTGCTTAGTCGAGGAGCGGGATTCCTCGTGGTAAAAGCTAGATCAGACGGCAGGTAACAAGAGCAGCGAAATCCAGTGTGAGTCACTTCTCGGTGACGGTGTGTCTCGCCGTGGATAAAAGGATAGAGAACGGAGGAGGTTGGAGCTGGTGAACGGACGCTGGCGATCGCGAACCAGCTGACGTCGTTGACTCTCGTTTTGGCAGAACACTTTAACACTATTCCTACCGACGCTTCACGTATACCTATTCTTATCGCGACATTCGCACGTAAGACGGACTGCAAATTTTTCTCAAAAACTGAACGATGAAAAAAGAAGTGAATATTGAAAAATGTATTGTACGTATATTTGAGGAAAAATCGTAAAGTTTAAAGGCGATTCAATTACGTTGTATGTATGAAATTCTAATCGAAATTTTAAAAACGATCATTTGACCGGTCGTGGTAGGAATAGTGTTAAATTTAAGAAAAAGAGCGTCACCAAAAAAAAACTAACAATGAAAAAAGAAGTGAATATTGAAAAACGTATTGTATAATATGTAGAATTTGAAGTTGCAGAGCTGAGAGGAAAATAGATTAGAGTATATTCCTATCACTTCATTAACACCTTAACACCATTCCTATAAAATATTTTATTAATAAATCGTAACTTGATAATTGATTATAAATTTTTAATTAAATATTAATATATAAATTATTTATATATATATATATAGCATTATTTATTAATCTAACTATAAAGATTTGTAAATAATAAAATAATTTATTAATAATTCGTAATTTAAATAATAGATATATTAATAAATCTTACCAGGTCAAATGATCGTTTTTAAAATTTCGATTAGAATTTCATAAATGCAACGTAATTGAATCGCATTTATACTTTGTACTTTTTCTCCAATATACGTACAATACACTTTTCAATATTCACTTCTTTTTTCATTGTTTATTTTTTTGAGAAAAATTTGTAGTCTATTTTACGTGAGAATAAATAAATCAATCAATCAATCAATCAATCAATAAGTAAATAAATCAATAAATAAATAAATAAGTAAATAAATCAATAAATAAATAAATAAGTAAATAAATCAATAAATAAATAAACATGGAGAGAAGAAATGAACATTTTGGCAGATCAGGGATTCCACGGAATGACGACGAGCGGACGATTTTAATGAGAAGGATTAATGCATGATCTCGTGCGAATGATTGTGAGATGTTCTATGATGAGTAACAGAAACGAGATTAATTGATAATTGTACTAACCAGTTGTAAATTCTTAGCGATGAACACGGTATAGACGCAGCAAGCTCCCAATTGATATATCATAAGGAATAGGTTTATGATGTGACTGCGAACAAAGTAATTTTCTCGGTTGAAACATTTCGCAGGATACGCGTTTGGTGCGCGAACACATCTTGATAAGCGTTCTACGTGTGCACGCGAGCACATCCGTTTAGATTTTCTTTTTAATCGCACGATAGTCTTGGCGGAATAACCACTCTTAACCACAAATACTCTAACCGTATAATAAATAAATAAATGTTTGCTTTACAACGCTTAACAAATTCACTTTATATCTCTTTATCGTTCCATTATCTATTTATTTTACATTACTATCTAAATTGACTACATATACAGTAGCCGACATACAGTAGCGGACAAGAGTTTATGACGAGAGGACAATGTAGAACATAGTTTTATGGTTCGCAAATATTGTTTATCTATTCATTTTTATTGTCATTACGGTAGAACACTATTTATTGATTAGCATGGAACAAATTTTGTTTATTCATTAATTAACTGTTATTTCTTATTAATTAATTTATCTATTTTACTTGACCCTTTGGTCTTAAACTTTTGCCCGCTACTGTAAGTTTAAGACGAGAGGGCGATATACGGCATAGTAGTGCGATTCGTAAATATTGTTTATACACACATTTTTATCGTCACTAGGGTAGGGTATTATTTATTGATCAACAAAGAATTTCAAATTTCATTTGTTGTACTATTTTTTATAAATCAATTAATTTGTTTTTACTAACCCTTCGGTCTTATACTTTTGTCCGCTACTGTATTTTATTCTATTCACTTTACAAGATATCGTCGTTGTCAAATCAACATCTGCTATGTGCACTTTTTGGAGATTTCGACATTTTAACCATTGTGATTAGTATACTATTTATTTATAGTCATAAATTATGACTAGCATACTAACCAAATTTTCGTATAAAAACACTGCTATGTGATTCTAAGCATTATACGGTGAATTGTAATTGCTAAAAAAAATATGTTATTTACATTAGCCAAAATATTGTGTATTGTTGAATAAATTATTACATATGAATACCTAAAAATCGAATAAAATAACGTGTAACACGTATAACTTTAATTTAAATTAGTTACACGTTATACACGTATAACTTTAATTTAAATTAGTTTTCAAAAATTTGCTTCATATAAAATTCTACAGGGGAACGTTTTTTTTCAATATCTCAAAGTTAAAACTTTTTGCAAATAGCAGATGATTGGTTTGACAACGACGACATTTTTTTATTCTTTTCCTTTTAATTTATAAAAGCTTGAACGCTTAATCTGATCATTTGAATACTCACACTGACGCTTTCGAAAATCGCCTAAGCGGCATCGGACCTACAGACAACGCGGCTTCCGCTGTTGCGGGGTAACTCAACGAAGGCACCCTCTTCCTTTTGCAGAGCTCGTACTCCGAGTTGACGAGTATCCGCATACAGTAGGTGCAGAATAAACCTATGATTATGGTCGCCACCAAACCGACACCGTAGCCAGAATTGTGGAAGGCCTTCGGCATGGCGAGAATTCCGGTTCCCAAGCTGCCTTTCAACAGATGCAACAGCGTTTCCATGCTCCTGAAATTGTGCGTACAAATTAGCCGCAAGAAATCGGTAAAACTCATTTGAAGAGAAGTTAAAAAGGGAATAGAAGATAAATATAAAAAATAAAAAATAAAATTAAAAAAATTATATTGGTAACGTTAGAAATGTAATACAAATTGTCTGTACTATAATTTCCCTCTAATTTTTAGCAATAATTTCTATTAGAATCGATTTATTCACATTTTACGGTTGGAAAACCTTGGAATACTTGGTATTGGAATACGCACAGTAGCGGATAAAAGTTTAAGACGAGAGGATAATGTAGAACATAGTTTTATAGTTCGCAAATATTTTTTATCTATTCATTTTTATTGTTATTATGGTGGAACACGATTTATTGATTACCATAAAATACAAATTTTATCTATACTGTTATTTCTTATTAATTAATTAATTTATTTTCTTTTATTTAGTCTTAAACTTTTGCCCGCTACCGTATACAAGAAACGCATCGTTTGAAACAGCCCTGACAAGATCACCTAAATCATGAAAGATCGTTTAACGCTAAGTTTACAGGACCCATCAATTTGACGGGTTTCGGATTTCTTGAGTAAAATTTGCAAAAATAATTACTACTATTTCTAGTAATTATTGTCAAGTTTACAAGCGGTACAAATATACCCAAATCTATTTCCCTCTCAGTTCTGCAATTTTAAGTTCTTTTTCGTGTATATCTATTCCTTAATATATAAATATTAGAAATAGATACACAAGAAATGTCTGTAAATCTAGTGTTAAAGGAATAAAAACTTGTTGACGTCCGCGAAAATCCGATGTTACAGAAAAACGTAGGCCACATTTTTCCCGACATCTGAAAATTTTTGCCGAGTTTTATTGATGGAGCGGTACAAATATACCCAAATCTATTTCCCTCTCAGTTCTGCAATTTTAAGTTCTTTTTCGTGTATATCTATTCCTTAATATATAAATATTAGAAATAGATACACAAGAAATGTCTGTAAATCTAGTGTTAAAGGAATAAAAACTTGTTGACGTCCGCGAAAATCCGATGTTACAGAAAAACGTAGGCCACATTTTTCCCGACATCTGAAAATTTTTGCCGAGTTTTATTGATGGAGCAATATAAATATACCCAAATCTATTTCCCTCTCAGTTCTACAATTTTAAATTCATTTCGATATATATCTATTCCTTAATATATGAATATTAGAAATAGATACACAAGAAACGTTCATAAATCTAGTGTTAAAGGAATAAAATCTTGTTGACGTCCGCGAAAATCCGATGTTACGGAAAAACGTTGGCCATATTTTTCCCGACACCTGAAACCGGTGCTTCAAAGCGGTCTTCTTGTTCTTCCGCCTCGTGACTAATCGCGACGCGACAAATTACCGGTTAATTTGTATCCGGTGGCGAAACGCGGTCTGAATAAACGGAACCTTGTCTCGCATGCGTTGCGACGCTCGACATTATGCAAATGATGGCTCGCGATCGCGTTGAACATGCATCGATTCACATTCTTTTTCCCTCCCACCCTCCAACGACGCGCACTGCTTCTCTTCCTCGTAACGAACGATGATCAATCGATCGCAAGGACGCGTGTACACGCGCGTGTGTCATTAAGGCGGACAGAAATAGTGGGATACGAAAGGATCAGCTGAGCGAGTAAACAAACGGGTAAAAACGAGAGCAGTTCAATTTGAAACTAACGTGGTCGGATGGGTGACCATCCTGTGATCATAAGGATTATAGTCCTCTTCGTACTCCTGCACGCTCTTCTTCTTCTCCTCCATCTCCAGCACGTACACGTTGGACTTCTTGTGGCCTGAATCGTAACTGGAACAGGAACAATTTTTGTGACGCTTCTTCGCTGATTACTTTGGAAATGTTTCACGGATTAAATTGTTACAATTTGTTTTTCTTTTATTTATTTATTTATTTTTTTTTTTTTTTTTTTGATACATTAACATTTAGCCGACCGAATGGAGAGATCTCCCATTTTTTCATTGACAAAGCACTGTCATTGATTCTATTTACCTTTGTTATTAGTCAGTCTGGAACTGGTGTTGAATTGATTAAAAATTGTACTTTGGGAAAGCAGAAAATGCATTTGACGAACTGTGAACGACACTAGTTCAAGTCTAATTAATAACAAAAGTAAATAAAATCAATGACAAAGGAAGGAATTGGAGATCTCCCCATTCAGTTTGCTAAGTGTTAAAATTCCAATTTCAACCCAATTTAAAATTCAACTGGATCAAAGATTTAAACATCAGTCCCTAAAATTTCAGTCTAAAGGAAATAGAATCAATGGCAGCGCTTTTTTTTGAGAGAAAAATGGGAGATCTCTCCATTCGATTGGCTAAGTGTTAACTAGCGTGAACTACTTACCCATTCTTTTGGTGGCTCTTGGAAGACGACCATTTTTTGGCATCCAGAGCATCCTGGAAGAGAAATACAAAGCTTGCGTTGGTTACACAAATTTCACGATTAATGTTTCATTCATAATTGAAACAAAAATGTTCACGATATAATAATTTGACAGATATTACCACTTCGACTTACAGTAGCGGACAAAAGTTTAAGACCAGAGGACAATGTAGAACATAGTTTTATGATCTGCAGATATTGTCTGTATATTCATTTTTATTGTTATTATGGTAGAACACTATTTATTCATTAGCATAGTATACAAATCTTATTTATACTGTTATTCCTTACTAATTAGGTTATTTATTTTCTTCGACCCTTTGGTTTTAAACTTTTGTCCGCTACTGTAAGTGGGGAGTTCAGAGAGATTCAAGTGAAACTCGTGTAAAGAAGATCGTGGTAGAAATTAGGAATTTTAAATATTACTGTTCAAAAGAAAACGAAAAATGGCAAAAATTCGTCTTATTGTTAGAAAGAATCGCAACGTGTTTCTATTCTACGCCTATTCCGCTATTGAAACATCGATAATTTCAAGTGCCTCGTTCACCGTAACATCAATCCTGCACGACCTCAAACAAATTGCCTGTTCGAGCAATTGACCACCGTGAAATTATTGCGCTGTCAACGAAGATTACGTGTTCGACGCGCGATAAGAATCAGCGAACGTCGGCTTCCGGTGCTGGATTCGCAATCCCGACACGAGTCGCGGACGGACTTTTGTCGAGATCTCCGACAATTCGTAATTCACGATCCATCGCGATGAATAATGATCTCGTGAAACAACGATAACCACGAACGTGATCGTTATACGTGACAGAACGAACGAATTTTAATATTCGCTCGGCGACAACGATTTTACATAACTTCGCGCTTAGTCTATTATTTCCATGGAATTCGCTGTAAATCGCATAAATTCGCTACGCGATACGATTTGATACTTTTCGCGGAGGGCAAAATTTTGCACGCGTACGACGAATAAATTGGGTTTAAGGTACATTTCTTCCAACAACGAGGAGATAATCTTGAGAGAAATTGACACGTTTAGGACTTTGCTTCGTAAATGATAAAAAATGGTCAATCTTCATTTTCTAGTATCGATAATTTCGAATGAAATTGGCACGTTCAGCAGTTTTCTTCGTAAATGGTAAAAAAATGGTCAATCTTCATTTTCTAGTATCGATAATTTTGAATGAAATTGGCACGTTCAACAGTTTTCTTCGTAAATGGTAAAAAAATGGTCAATCTTAATTTTCTAGTATCGATAATTTTGAATGAAATTGGCACGTTCAGCAGTTTTCTTCGTAAATGGTAAAAAAATGGTCAATCTTAATTTTCTAGTATCGATAATTTTGAATGAAATTGGCACGTTCAACAGTTTTCTTCGTAAATGGTAAAAAATGGTCAATCTTAATTTCCCAGTAAGAATAATTGTACGTTTAGCATAGTTCGGAATTAAAATGTTTTTAATAAAAATGGAATTTGCGACGAGTACAACAAACAAATCCTGTTTACTGTAATTCTTCCGATGATAAGTAATTTCAAGAAGTTGACGCATTTAGGAATTCGCTTTGTCAACGGTAAAATGACCAATTTCTATCTTCTAATAAAATTATAGCAATAATTTTGCATGCGTAATCCAGTTTATGAAGAATTCAAATATTTTTGTAAAAAAAAATGAATTCCGTTTCCCTCGAACACCGCTATAATTGATTTCTTGGATCACCGTTGAGAGAACGAATTATCGCTGGATAGGTGCAAAATTGTTGCTTCGAAAAATGTTGGCTCAGCGTTTTAGTTCGCGTCGGCTACTTGAAACGGTAAACAGAACATTTTCGAGGAATTTAGTGCGGATTCCTCAGACTGTCGTTAAACAGGCGGCGTTATGAAATAGCGAGATATTACATGCTGATACACATTCTAGGTAAAAAACACACAATACACACGATAATGCGGGAAGATAAAAATTGAAGCACAAAGTAATCGTCTACGGAGGAAAAATTACATCGCATTGAGACGTAATATCAGTTGTGTCATCGATTATGTTACAATTCTTTGTTTCGCATTTTTCAACCCATCAATTATCTGAAATATGTTTTCCACGTCTATTCACATCTCTCACAATATCTATGTTTTTTTTTATTAAGTTATTAAGTTCTATCTAGCACCAACAAGATACAAATTTTCCTCTAATTCAATTCCCTTTAAATAAAAATCCAAAATTCTACATTGTTCAATCGAAATGCTGCCTAACATTTTCACTTCAATCCTTGGTGGTTCTACCGTTAAAAGTTCATCTTCCAGCTTAAATATAACAATTAAAATCCAGTGTTTCTTTATCTAATAGATCCACTGAAAAAATGGTAAAAATGGTAAAAATAGTAAAAATGGTAAAAATGGTAAAAATGGTAAAAATGGTAAAAATGGTAAAAATGGTAAAAATAGTAAAAATGGTAAAAAAGGTAAAAATGGTAAAAATGAAGAATTCTTAATTTACCATGTATCTCTTAGAAATTTTTCTTCACTTCCTACAGAAACTACTATCAAAAATTTACTTCCCTCACGTTAAGTGTGTCTTCTGGCATAATTTCCAATTCGTAGCCTCAAAATTCCGCTTTTCGATTTAACTGTAACAATTTCAAACTAAACCTCGCCTCGCCTCGCCTCGCCTCGAACACCTGCGATCACAAAATAAACCATCCGAAACGCGACAAAAGTGCAAAGAAACTCTCGTATAATCCCTGCGAACCGATTCTACGCAAATTTTCCTAGCAATCGGTTCGGGATCGCCTCGTGTACACATAGAATCACGTTCCATAGCGGCTGCTGACGTTTATCCAAGAATGTTATTACGAAAGAGGAAGGCGTTCGCTGTTTAAACGACGCTATCATATCGATCAAGAAGATCTATCGTCGGCGATCTCTCTGCTATCCTTGGCGATCGACGTAACCGGCCAATCAGGATTTTACTATCCTCCGGTGATATCCGTAGCGCGATCGTGCGCACCAACACACCGCAGCAAAATAAAACGCGATCGAGCAAACACCAAAAGAGTATCGCGATCTGATTCCCGACGGGATTTTCCGCTCGCATCAATCCGATTTGATCGATCGATGGAACCGTCGCAGAGGAATCGTGATTTCGCGGCCCGTTATCGTTTCTCAGATAAAGAAGAGACATCCACAAGGTGAATCCCGTGTCACACTTTTTGGTCTTTTTGCTTAAATTCATATTTTTCTTTTTGTTTTCTGTTTTTCTCTTTGTCTTATACATTCATATTTTTCATATTATATTATATTATTATTTATTATATTATTATACATTATATTATATTATTAGTTATTATATTATTATACATTATATTATATTATTTCATATTACATTATACTATTCGTATTCATATCTCTTTTATCCATTTTTTTTTATATACATTCCATTTTGCGTTCTTTTAGCACCTTCAATATTGTTATAGCCACATTCTTTCAGATTTTTTTGTGGTACCTCTTTTTATAGCTCCATTTCCGTACACGTTGTTATCCTCTGCTATTATCTTCTTCGTTTTTTTTTTGTTCTTTTTGTGCAACAGATGTAAAAATTCTTTTGGCGTAATTATAACAGAATCGCGTTTTCTTCTTCGTTTTCACTATCTTCTCGTTCTTGTTCAATGTTCCCCGGGAACGAATGATATTTTTCACTGCTACAGATTTCAACCAGAAATTTCCGATGATCTTAAAAAGACGTAGGCGTAATACTTAAGGAACAAGTGCCAACTCTCCATTATCAACCCATTCATGCCTTAATTAGTGCAATTAAGAGGTGGTACTGTTGAGAATCGGCGATAAGCGGGAACGATAGCCGTTGCTTTTCGGGAGATAAACCATACGGACGTAACACGATCAACAATTTCGTGATAATCGAGCGTTGCGATAACGTATAAAATTCCTGACCAGAGGAATTATATCAAGATTATTGTTATTCACGCCGTTATCCTAATCTTCTGGTTAATCTCGGCGGATTAAGAGGTATATGAAAATTGTGTGCATCGAGAACGTAACAAAGAGGAGCGTGATCCCACATGTTTAATGAAATCGGTAACGCCGATAAGGTCGATAATTTTTTTTTTTTTTGCAATTATTCCTCCCGTGATAGATGTAGGTAAACAATTACTCTGAACGATGATGTTGCGTATTGATATTGCAACAAAACAAATTCAACGAAACTTGTTTTTAGCGCATATCGCATAATCGTCGAACGAACAACGATTTTATTGAATTTCAAATTTTTTCAATAACGTAAACATTCCTATTTGAAACCTGGCAAACCCCAAAGTAATAGCCTCATTTTTCGATAAGACATTTTTTGATAAGAACACCAAATAATGGAACGGGGTACTCTTAATTATTATTTACTGGGAATATTATTATTATTATTATATTATTAACTATTATTTATTACGAAGTACTCTTAATTAATTTGAAATAGTTTAAGCAGTAGAATTTTGATGAATCTTTATCTCTTAGATAAAGAACTTAGATAGAACAAGAGCTATACTTCGAAGTGCTTCGTGAGTTTTTTTCCAATGAAAAGAAAAAAGAAGAATCTTTCTCAAAAAAAAAAAACGATTTAAACTACTGTGTTCACCGCGAACACTTCTTGTTCGTCAGCTAAAAGGTACTGTCGCATCACTGGGGACACAGAAGACAGCTCCGACGTGTCTGACCAAGGATATCCGTATCTACTTGCCCGCAATGAAAACGGCTGTGACCACTTAAAGGACGTTTTACGACCATATTTTTCCTTTCCCATTTTCTTTCCTCTAACAAGTTCTTCAGAACGTAACCTACCGTTTTCAGAATTTATTACCAGACTGCGGGAATTTTATCAAAATTTTGATGAAATAAAGGAATCAAACAACACGACCCATTCGACGAACGTTACATTTATTTCTATTATTTCGTTTCGTAAAATCGATCGTCTCCTCGTTACAACCTCTGACCGAACTCTATCGTTTTCTGTCAATACATTTTCTCCATACACATCGGATAATTTTTTTCCCGCTTGAACAGCATTGTTACCTTTTCGATAGTAAAATGGTAAAGTATGCCGAAAAATGTTGCTGTTTACTTTCGATATTTGATAGGGCATCAACCAAAAACTATTGGGCATACTGCCAAAATATGTAATGACCATCCGGCTTAACCCATTGACTGCCAACTGCGAGATATCTCGTGGTCTGTGCTGCAAGTTTAGATTGGCTACAAATGACCATTTGAGTTAGGAATTATTATAAAGGATGAATGAAAAATTTTTAATTATTTATTAATTATCAATTTTTATTAAAAGCTATCAAGATTATAACTTAAACGATTAAAATGTCTTCTTTAAAATAAAACCGTGGCACCCAGGGCAAAAAAAGGCGATTCACTGTATGCATGAATATTACACTGTATGTATGAAATTCTAATCGAAATTTTAAAAACGGTCATTTGACCGGTTGTGGTAGGAATAGTGTTAAACAATGAAACGAGTGTGCCCGTCTGCATTCCGCCGTTGCAAATATTCTGCATAAAAATCCGTGGACTATTTATTAATCTCCGTCGCTGTCAGCTAATGCGTAATAGGTGTAACTGGCGTTACGCATCGCGTCAATTAACAATTCCCAATGACGTTCCGGCGTCATTGAGAACTGTTAACCAATGGACGTGGCACGAATTAAGTTACCATAAATTCGCGTGTCGACAATAAACGGACCGAGTGTCAACCGTCACCGTTCTAATAATCGACCCACTTTTTTAGTAATATACTTTTTTAATAATATCGCTCGACTATTCAAC
This sequence comes from Tetrapedia diversipes, assembly GCA_033822845.1. Taxonomy (NCBI): domain Eukaryota; kingdom Metazoa; phylum Arthropoda; class Insecta; order Hymenoptera; family Apidae; genus Tetrapedia; species Tetrapedia diversipes. The sequence continues at coordinate 178,726 of JAOPTO010001219.1, forward strand.
TTTTTCTTCATGATATCGGTAAAGAACGTATAGGGTAAAACAAAAAGCAAGGCCTTAACTTTGAACCGATCGAAATTGTTATTGCAAATCGCCGATAGGAATATTTTATCACACTTAAAATAACAAATTAATCTTTGTCTTACGATAACTTCAATTTAATTTCAATTTTTGTTCGAGTTCAATTTTTTTAAAATCGATGACCACGTGGATAAATTCGATTCAGCTTCTATTTCAATTGATTAAATTTCGCTATAAAGGTTATTACGTAGAAGTTTACCTCGTTATTTTTATTAAATTATACGTATACTCGTAATTTTTATGAAACTTGTATTAAAATGATTTAAACGATTTAAGTATTAAACTGATAGACGAAGAAAAATCATCGATCGCTAATCGTTAATCGTGGAACGGAATGCGAATAATTCTAAATCCTTAAACCGTTAATAATCCCTCGTAGACGTCTCGGAGTTAATTGAAACGTCCAACAATGATCAACGCTTATGATTGTCGCGGTCGCGCGTTAATTACACGGATATTTAACAGACGAAGAAGAAGAAAAACGGGAAAAGGAAAGGAAAAATTGTTGGGAAAACAATTGGAAACGTTATACCGACGATTACCGGCATGATTGGTGTACGATTTAAGTATAGCCTGAGGGCGACAACTTTTAAAGGAAAATTTTTTTATAAATTTGAGGGAAAATTGTGTTCCATATTAAAAGGTTTGTGGAAAGCTTAACAACACTTTCAAACCTAATGTTTTAAGATTAATTTATATTATCCATTCAAACACAATTCCGTATCTAACAAATCGAGTTTGTAAAACAAAGAAAAATATCCTTAGTTCTTTCCTTTACATACCGTCGCGGTTCAGACACCATCAGACATTATCAAAAACAACATTTTGCCTGATGTGATGCAGTTTGACTGAGACGTTGTAAACGGAACGTGTTTGAACGGATAATACCTTTTGTGTGAATAGAAACGTGTTGGATACGGAACCTGTTGGATACGAAACGTGTAGGATACGTAACGTGTCTGAACGAATAATATAATTGATATATAAAACGGATATATAATTGATCTTCAGGATATGTAACAGATAATAATATAAAACGGATATATAATTGATAATAATATAAAACGGATATATAATTGATAATAATATAAAACGGATATATAATTGATAATAATATAAAACGGATATATAATTGATCTTCTGGATATATAATTTATCTTCAGGATATATAATTGATAATAATATAAAACGGATATATAATTGATAATAATATAAAAGGATATATAATTGATAATAATATAAAACGGATATATAATTGATAATAATATAAAACGGATATATAATTGATCTTCTGGATATATAATTTATCTTCAGGATATATAATTGATAATAATATAAAACGGATATATAATTGATCTTCAGGATACATAATTGATAATAATATATAACGAATATATAATTGATCTTCAGGATATATAATTGATCCCTCTCCCTAATTTCATTTATCCTGAACAGTAAAAATATGACAGGCCAAGGCGGCAAAAATAAATCCGCCAGTGGGCATGATCGTGGTTTAGAGGAGCGCGAATTGGCTGGCGATTAGCGTCCATAAATCCAAGGAATCTCGCTGTTATTGCTTGGATAAACAGAAAACAATATGTTTTGGAGGCTGCGAAAATAAAAATGTTAATTTCTAGACTCTTCCACCAGCATGTTTTCCTTCCACTCGAAGATGTTACAATGCACAAGCGACAAACGCATCCTCTCGCTCATGTCGGACTCGATAAGATATCGCTGTTTGATTGATCGTTCATCGGTGTCATCCTGTTTAACGGAAGTCTGAATATCTAATTAAAAAACGAAACGCTTCGACGCAACTGGTTTACCGTTTTTCGTGATCCATTTTCGCGTGTAAAGGAAATCAAAAGCTTTTCTCCATTAAAGTAACTATCTAACAATTTAATTGCCTGAAAAACATTGAAACCACTGGTTTGATAATTAAACAAGCAGATTTAAAATTCTTACAAAATACGAACAGTAAGATTTTAAATTCTTAATTTCTACCACGAACTTCTTTACGTGAGTTTCACCCGAAACTCTCTGAACTACCCACTTACAACAGCGGACAGATGGTTAAAACCAAAGGATCAAAAACAAAAAATAATTTAATTAATAAAAAATAACAATATAAATAAACTTTGTATTTTATGCTAATCAATGGATAGTGTCCTACCATAATGACGATAAAAATGAAAAAATGAACAATATTAATCAATAAGAAATAACGGTTTAAATAAAATTTCTATTCTATACTAATCAATGAATAGTGTTCTACCATAATCACGATAAAAATTAATAGACAAACAATATTCGTGAACCATAAAATTATATTTTATATTGTCCTCTGTCGTCTTAAACTTTCCTCTACTACTGTAATTAATTTTAAGATAGATCTTCGTGCTTCTTAGTCTCGTTTCTCTTTTTCTGTTCGCACCGATGCAGGGGAAGGTGATACGATAATTGGACGATCTGGGACGGTGAAACTATCGCTGAATAATAATTAAGTGGATCGCGGATTATTTATGGGAACTCGTGATTCCTGCAAACGAGATCTGCACGGTGCAGTAGAGACTTGTTTCACTCTCCGCGCGTTACAGTACGGCGATCTACTTTGGACGTTTCGTGTACCTTTAGAGATACAGTAACGGACAAAAGTTTGACACCAAAGGGTCGAGGAATATAAATAAATTAATTAATAAGAAATAACAGTATAAATAAAATTTGTATTCTATGCTAATCGATAGATAGTGTCCTACCATAATGACAATAAAAATGAAAAAATAAACAATATTGAAAATAAAATAATTAATCAATAAGAAATAACAGTATAAATAAAATATGTATTCTATGTTAATCAATAGATAGTGTCCTACCATAATGCCAATAAAAATGAAAAAATAAACAATATTGAAAATAAAATAATTAATACATAAAAAATAACAATATAAATAAACTTTGTATTCTATGCTAATCAATAGAAAGTGTCCTACCATAATGACAATAAAAATGAATAGATAAACAATATTGAAAATAAATTAATTAATCAATAAGAAATAACAGTATAAATAAAATTTGTATTCTATGCTAATCAATGGATAGTGTCCTACCATAATGACAATGAAAATGAACAAATAAACAATATTGAAAATAAATAAATTAATCAATAAGAAATAACAGTATAAATAAAATTTGTATTCTATGCTAATCAATGGATAGTGTCCTACCATAATGACAATAAAAATGAAAAAATAAACAATATTGAAAATAAATTAATTAATTCATAAAAAATAACAATATAAATCAACTTTGTATTCTATGGTAATCAATAGATAGTGTCCTACCATTATGACAATAAAAATGAATAGATAAACAATATTCGCGAACCATAAAATTATATTTTACATTATCCTATTGTCTTAAACTTTTGTCCGCTACTGTATATGTACGAAAAGTTTCGTTGAAATCAGAGTTTCAGGATCACATGAATTTCCGTTTAACATAGTGTATAAATATTTTTTGGTGCCGCATTATATTATGTCGAACGATGACACAAAATGAAGCAGGGGATTTTTTTCTTTCTTTTTTCTGTTCTTGTTTTGAATGAACCGCGGAACACCGGTTCGCTTGGCGGCCGCGAATCCAAAGAGTTACGCCGATCTCTAGTTGTGCGCGCGAAACTGGATCGCGTTATTCCAAGCTTCGAGGATCTCCACGACCGGAAGTCGGGATCCACCGGGGTCTAACGCACAAGCCAAATTAAAATCTCGTCGAGACACCGATTTTAGTTTCTCTTTTTCTGCCGTTCGACAAGCGACAATCATTAGCCGAGCACGCTTAAGCTCTTAATTCCGTTATTTTTTCCCGTCGAAGCCGTCGAGAACAGCGCCGATAATGCATCGTCATTATCAGACCGTTCAGACGAGTCTGTTTTGTCTGTTAGCCGTCTATTGTTGACGACCGTGCGTTCAAACAGGATTACCGATCGTTCTTTCGGCTTTCGTTTCGGTTTCGTTTATTCTTTTCTTTGCTTTTTGTTTTCAGACACCGGGCACGCCACGGGGAAGCGGAAGCGGCATGATTCCGTGAGATTCGTTCGAAATTTGGATCGTTTATTTCGAAAGCAGTGTAAATCCATTTTCGCTTGTTTCGAGAAAATTAAAAGTTTTGCGTATCTCTTAACACTAGATTGCCGGATGTTGTGTATATACCTATTTTGCCTAAAACGAGTCAATTTGACTGAAACATGCAAATTGCAGTTTTAAAAAAAATAAAACTTTATTTTAAAGAAAGTTTATTCAAAACAATTTTCACATCTACATTCTGTTTAAAAAAAAAATATTTTCTGCAGACTTTTGTATTACATACAGCATAAACGCCCTAATTTCTATTCCTTTCACATGACACTTGAACTTGACAATTCATAAGTGAGTCAATTTGACTGAAACATGCAAATTGAAGTTTTTAAAAAAATAAAACTTTATTTTAAAGAAAGTTTATTCAAAACAATTTTCACATCTACATTCTGTTTAAAAAAAAAAAATATTTTCCGCAGACTTTTGTATTACATACAGCATAAACGACCTAACTTCTATTCCTTTCACATGATACTTGAACTTGACAATTCATAAGTGAGTCAAACTGACTCACTCCGGCGATCTAGTGTTAACACGTTCGCGAATTTAACTAAAATAATGTCCTCTCGTCTTAAACTTTTGTCCGTTACTGTACATATTTGTTATGCAATATCTGTATATTGAATGCAACTTGTATTTACGACTGTAATTGCAAAAATACGGTTACTTTGCACGGTTACTTTTATCCTACACGATAAAAGTCAAATCACGTCGAAACGAAAGGAAAATCAGGAACGTAGATTTTATCGAGACGTTTCTTTTATATTGTGAATACAAAAAATTGCAAATATTTTTCCTTTTTTCACGCGAAATCACGACGGTATCAGTCATTTTAGAGACCAATAATGAAATCGCTGCGTTCAAATGACATTCGTACGGATTAACGTTTAGATAAGAATGAATCACATTTGGTGAATCTAACTGATCGATCGTGGCATCGAGTGAGGTTGCAGGGATTGAAAGTCAAAAATTTGTGTGGAAACGATTACGTGAGGATTTTAAAAGACCTTCGAAAAGATACGGGCAGGGTACCAAAGATCAAACACCAAAATATTATTCCTACATTCGAGAGATATTTTTAAATAACCAATCCTTAATCAAAGGAAATTTTCATTATTGAACGACCGCAATACTATACCTACAGTGGCGGACAAAAGTTTAAGACGACAGGAGAATGTAAAACATAATTTTATGGTTCGCGAATAATGTTTATCTGTTCATTTTTATTGTAATTATGGCAGAACACTATTTATTGATTAGCATAGAGTACAAATTTTATTTATACTGTTATTTCTTATTGATTAATTAATTTATTTTCAATATTGTTTGTCTATTCATTTTTATTGTCATTATGGTAGAATACTATTTATTGATTAGCATAGAGTACAAATTTTATTTATACTGTTATTTCTTATTGATTAATTAATTTATTTTCAATATTGTTTATCTATTCATTTTTATTGTCATTATGGCAGAACACTATTTATTGATTAGCATAGAATACAAATTTTATTTATACTGTTATTTCTTATGAATTAATTTATTTATTTTCAATATTGTTTATCTATTCATTTTTATTGTAATCATGGCAGAACACTATTTATTGATTAGCATAGACTACAAATTTTATTTATACTGCTATTTCTTATTAATTAATTTATTTATATTCCTTGACCCTTTAATCTAAACTTTTGTCCGCTACTGTGTATACTATATATTCATTACTAAACAACCAAATTCGTAAATTTGCTGCAGTGATTCCGGAAATTTACTACATTTTACTGTAATAAATAACATATATAATGATTCCTTTTGATCGTTAATAAATAATAATTAGTTTCTTTGTTTCATAGTTTTCAGGATTTTTGTATCTACATGTTCATTGAGAAAACGCGGGAAGCCACGAGCAAAAAAATTTTTTTTTACCTAACTTTTTTTATTTTCTGGTAATTCCTATGACTATCAATTATTAACGCTTCAAACTCTTATCAGCAAACAAGTGTAATTTGATCATTTTGCCGCGGATAAGTATAATTTAATCGTTAACAAGCCAAGTAACGTGTACATCAATGTAATTATCGTTACACCAACAACAATTATTATCATTACGAAGAATAATAATTGTTATTGCGAATAATAATTATAATAGTTATAATTCATTACAATAATAATGATAATAGTAACAATAGTTATTAATCCTTCGAGCTCGAGAGGCTTTCCAAACTTTAGTTAATTTTCTTATTAATCAGAGCCGGAAGTTAAATAGTTGTATATGTAAATTTTAGTATGCGACTTAACTAAACTAAATGACGTTTAATATAGACGAATCTTAGTAAATACTTTGCACTTGAAAACCTTTGGAGTTAATATTATTAGATGACTAACATCCACCTCTTGAGTACAAAGAGTTAATAATTATATTATTAATATATTATAATTATTATAATATATCATAAATTTATTATTATATATTATTATTTACGATACGTATCGTAAATATATTATTATTATATATTATTATTTCTGATACGTATCGTAAATATATTATTATTATATATTATTATTTACGATATGTATCATAAATATATTATTATTATTATTATTGTTGTTGTTGTTGTTGTTGTTATTATTATTATTATTATTATTATTATTATTATTATTATTATTATTATTATTATTATTATTATTATTATTATTATTATTGTTATTGTTATTATAATGAAGATTAGTCGACATCCTTTGAAGGGATCAATCTGTTGCTAGAAAAAAGAGAGAGAGAGCAATGGCGTCGTCGAGACGCGCAAAACGTCGCGTTAGAATTGACACATTACGCCAGTTTTAAGGAGATTAGCGGGAAACGCGAGAGGAGGACGTCCAGCAATTTAGCGTCGGCTAATCGGCGTGACACAAGTCCACCGGAAGTCTCGCAACCGTCAGCCACGCTCCTCCATATTTTAACTGCACGTTTTCGGTTATCGCGGCGCTTATAAAATCGTAAAATTTTTTTTTTCTACATTCTCCTGTCGTCTTAAACTTTTGCCCGCCACTGTACACACAGTACCTGTGCAAAAGTAAATCCACGGCTTCCTATGAAAAACGAAGCCCTTCTTGTTTACTATAGCTCACGAAATTGACAGATATCGTGAAAACCAAGGGGGTTAATCGTGGACTCGTAAAACGGTGGAAACAATCGAAGTGATTTAACGAAAGCCAAGCTTCCAACGTTAACGAACGTCTTCGATCGAACAATTCGAACCGCGTTATCGCCAGCTGAATTACCTTCCGTTTCCTCCTTCGTTTTTACGTAAGCACAATGACGTCCCGATAAATTTTAAATTAACATTCCCTCTCGTTTATCGCGACACAGTCCCCTACTTACGAATCGGCCAACGATTGAACTCGATTTCGCTTTATCGCGATAGGTACACTACTGCAGATCGACGAATGGTGAAGGGGGCAGGGACGGGGGGGGAAAAAAAAGTTTTCCACGAGAAAACAGAATTCAACGGCATTCCTCTGGGGTGTAATCAGGTGATAAGACGAAGATTAACGGAGACACGTAAATTTTTGTGTTTACGATGAACGCTTCTCGTTGTTTGACACCCCTTCGGAAGCAGACTTCCGGGTGTTTTTTGGAATTCGTTGTTTGCCGTAACGTTTAGTATCGAAAATATGACCGCGTATCCTCTCGTTCTCGCTCGTATTCATGATATTTTTTTAAATTCAGTTGTTAATTCGGTATTCAACAAATTATCAGGATTTATCGGAGCGATCGGTACGATCGACTTATGATGTTTCGTAGGGGCTTTGAGGATTTACCGTGTTACAGTTTCGGAAATTTCCATGATTTTTTATGAAAAATAGTAATGAGTAAAAGTTAGCAAAAATTGCTAGGAATAACGGTAATTATTTTTGCAAGTTTTACTTAGGAAGCGATACAAATATACCAAAACCTATTTCACTCTTAGGTGTGCAATTTCAAATTCTGTTCGAAATATACTTTACTCCTTAGTATATATGTATATTGGAAATAGCTAAATCTAGTGTTAACCAACTTAAGATTGTATCGACTCTTAACGAACGAGCGCATTTTTTTAAAACAATAACCAATAGATCAACAAATTATTCAGAAATCAATTGCTTTATTTCCAGAGCGAGAAAAAATATATAAATTAATTAATCGCTTTATTGGATTTTATGGAAATTTTTAGTAATAATACCAGTATTACCTAGTGTTAACACTATTCCTACCGACACTTCACGTATACCTATTTCTACCGCTACATTCCCACGTAAGATAGACTACAAATTTTTCTCAGAAACTAAACAATGAAAAAAGAAATGAATATTGAAAAATGGTTTATCATAGGTTTATTTGAGGAAAAGTCTAAAATTTAAAGGTGGTTCGATTACGTTGTATATGTGAAATTCTAATCGAAATTTTAAAAACGGTCATTTGACCGGTCGTGGAAGGAATAGTGTTAAGGAGATCAAACGAAACTAAGATCCTTCACCGTTATCCACGCCGCTTGAAACACCAAACCTATTTCCCTCTTAGTTCTGTAATTTCAAATTCCATTAAAAATATACTTTACTTCTCAGTATATGTATATAGGAAATAGCTACACAAGAAGTGTCCGTAAATCTAGTGTTAACCAACTTAAGGTTGTATCGACCCTTAACGAACGAGCGCATTTTTTTAAAACAATAACCAATAGATCAACAAATCATTCAGAAATCAATTGCTTTATTTCCAGAACGAGAAAAAATACATAAATTAATTAATCGGTTTATTGGATTTGATGGAAATTTTCAATAGTAATACCAGTATTACCGTAAACCTAGTTTAGTTTAGTTTAGTTTCCTTTATTGGGTGTATGACCCGTAGGGGCCGTTTCACCAAACTTTACAAAAATAACATTTATATAATATTTATATAATATTTTCATATTTCCATACACGACTAATCTTAAATGTCCTAACTTAACGATGTATAACTTCTATTACCGTAAACCCAGTGTTAAGGAGATCAAACGAAACTAAGATCCTTCACAGTTATCCACGCCGCATGAAACGAACTCGCGTCGGTCTCCGTTACTTTCTAACTTATGTCCCCAACGGGTTGATCGACTTATTGTCGAGGAAAAACGCTATCGATGGCGTCTGTTACGAATAAACGTGCACGCGCAAACTTGGAAGACATACGAACTTATTAGCCAACCAAATAGAAAGTTATTTCACGGTTGGTGGAGCAGCGCGGATTTCGTCGTTCCTTTTTAGAAAAACGCGATAAAACCAGCCGCGCTTGTTCCTCTTTAATTTTTACACCGATCCGCGCGCCGCGAGGCTGCATGAATATTCAATTATTCCCAGGCGAAATCACCGGCCGGGCCAGGCGGCTCATTGTTCGTAAAACGTTGCTGTAATCCCTCGATTATCGCATTAACCTGCGCCGTGCAATTATTACGTTACAATGGAGGAAAGTGTCTTATTTATTCCGGTGCAACGTGCAATCAAATTTGCACTTGTTCGCTTAGTAGGAGAAAGGTAACGGGTTCGAGAGAAGTATCGTTAGATGTTTCAGTATATTATGATGTTTATGATTGGAATACGTTAATCGATATATTATTGAATTTTTTAATTTTCAAACTTTCAAACTATCAAGTTTTTAAACTCAAATTTTTGAACCTTCCAAATTTTTCAACTTTCAGATTTTTAAATTAGAGAATTTTCAAATGTTTAAATTTTTTAATTTTCAAACTTCGAAACTATCAAGTCTTTAAACTCAAATTTTCGAATGTTCTGAATTTTTTAACTTTCAGATTTCTAAATTAGAGGATTTTCAGATGTTTGAATTTTTGAATTTTCAAACTTTCAAGCTATCAAGTTTTTAAACTCAAATTTTCGAATGTTCTGAATTTTTCAACTTTCAGATTTCTAAATTAGAGAATTTTCAAATGTTTAAATTTTTTAATTTTCAAACTTTCAAGCTATCAAGTTTTTAAACTCAAATTTTCGAATGTTCTGAATTTTTTAACTTTCAGATTTCTAAATTAGAGGATTTTCAGATGTTTGAATTTTTGAATTTTCAAACTTTCAAGCTATCAAGTTTTTAAACTCAAATTTTCGAATGTTCTGAATTTTTCAACTTTCAGATTTCAAAATTAGAGGATTTTCAGATGTTTGAATTTTTGAATTTTCAAACTTCGAAACTATCAAGTTTTGAAACTCAAATTTTCGAATGTTCTGAATTTTTTAACTTTCAAATTTCAAAATTAGAGGATTTTCAGATCTTCGAATTTTTGAATTTTCAAATTTTTAGATATCTGAATTTTTGAATTTAAAGGTGCTCAACATATTTTTTTAATTATCAATTGTCCCATCTCTCAAATCTTCGCGGGATCTCCCATTTTCTTGCATTATCAGTTTTACTCTCAATATCTAATCGGCTATCTGAACGCATTACCAGGTATCACCAATAAGTATCAAACACGCTACTTAATACCCCACTAAACCGTGCCACCGAATTCTCCGTTTAACGCGTTATTTGATACGCTACCTTACACGTTAACACCCTGTTAATACTTAATCTACCACCTAATATAACGCCCACGCTAATAACCGCATATTTGCCTAATCACAGAGTCAACATTTGCCTTTAGAGCAATCTCCGCTACTCCTCTGTCTCCCTTCCGCCACGCCACTTTCTGAACGATGAAAAACGGTATCGTTAACCAACGATCACGCAACAGCTATCAAATTAGTAAATCAACTTATGATATCTACAACAAAAGTTAAAGCAAACTATTCAGGATTGCTAACAGGATTATTACAATAAGATTGAAATCGTAGGTAAGGTAAACACACGCGCCACGTAGAACGATCTCATAAATTTTTTCTTTATTATCGCAGACAGATTATAATCCCTCTTATTGACACGAAGTTGCTCTACATACACGTTACGAACCACGCGAGAACGTAAAGGACATTTTGAAACGCGAAACGACAACACTTCTTCACAATGTATCCCATTAACAAACTCTTTCGCTTCCTTATTGCTTCAAATCCAAGTGTAAATATCTTTTGCAAATAAAATTCATTAATTAACGAGTACTGCGAACAATGAATTATCCTTTAATACCAGAAACAACAGGAAAAATCATTCACACGATATCTATGCATAAATTTATAATAGGTGTAGAAATTCCTAACCTTGCAAAAGTCTGTTCGGCTAGTGTAAACGCGAACCGTTTAGATTACAGCTTAGCACCAGTCGAAATTCCCTAGATGCCTGTCTGTCTCCTCGAGAATCAACTTCTACAAATAACGTGTTTGATTGCTGCATACTTTCCATGACGAAATTCAAGACCGGTACTCGAATTTTCACAAATAACAATTGACATTTACATGCATCATCGATAATTAACTTCTTCACTTAACAAACGATTATCTGCAGTTACGATTACAGAAGTTGTTTAAACTTATCTCCATTTGTCGCGCACAGCGAACGAGATTTCATAAAGAACAATCAAGTGATCATCTTTTTATAGCACGACAATTTCTCGTTTAACTTTCAGAACAATTGTTACGATTATCAAATTGTTCTCCGAGAAGGTCCCATTCGAAAGGTCTCTTGATGCTCAAATTATTATCACGAAATATGATCTACGAAAACAAGATGAACAGTCACAACGACGGGGCTGAGTAATCGGTACAACAAACATTTAATATCACGGCCAGCACAGTTATTGAGGGCAATAATACCTTTCCTTCTTTTTTCCTTAAACACGATAATGAGGATGGATTTCTAGGGAACAGATGCCACTTTTCCTTATTTCTTTGCGAAGAAATTGTCGGGTCACCTCAAGGAAAACAACACATGAAGTCCACAACCTGTTTAAATTGCCTATAAATAAAATTCTGAAACATTAGGAAATCTTTAGGGTATTTTGACAAGTGGATTAAACGTTTGACGATCATAAGCGTGTTATTAATTTTTGTTGACACCTTGATTCTTTGAATCTCTGAATTATAAAGCTGTCGATGTTTTGATTTTTCGATTTCACGATATTCAAAAGTCAAGTTTCTCAGACCATATATTTCGCATCTTTTAACATGTAATCATATATCCTCTTCGGTGTCAACTATGAATTAACTAGATTTACAATTATCAGAACATTAACTCCCAATAAGTGAAATTCAAATATAATAAACGGCTTACTGTCATAAACTGTCAATGATTTTAATCGCTTTGATTTATGTTCATGACTCTTATCCTTACAATTGAGCCAAAATCCGTAATATCAACATAGGGATTATTAACGTAAATCCCTACTTATGCTTCCGCACGTACAATATGATGACCTCTGGACGTTCTCCTACGTGTTTACTGTATTATTGAATTCTTATTTATCCATCTCTTGATAAATCGCTTAACTACGATAATATAGATCCTTAAATTACAGAAATTAAACTAATGCGATTGAGGATCAAATAAAGATTGTGAAATTCCATATGATCGGACAAGGAAAGTGAAAGTAACCTAAACAAAAGCTACTGATAGTGCCAATTATCCTCGCAAACAAATTATATTAAAACTATAGCAAAAAGAAAAAGGTAGAGGTATTGCTTAAATTTTTTCGTTCAGGAACTTCGAATTTAACGAATCAGGAATAAAAAAAAAAATTAGAACACGCAAAAAACAAATGGGTGTCGTACAGCAGTAATCACGATGCGAAGGACACGCAGTTTCACTGACCGCTGAACAGAAATGGTTCACTTTTTCTATCGAATTTCACGTTCTAATGACGTAAAACTTAGGTTAAAAAAACCTGTCAGAAAAATCCAATCAGATTTCGGACGCAAAAAAACTTGCCTCGTTTTAAATTATAAATCTCGCTCTATATCGCGAACATTAACGTCACGCCATACGCAATTCCAGTTACTATTGTCCTTCGATGTGCAGAATTTTTCGTTCCAGCATGGACTTTCCCTTCATCATGGTATTCAAAATGTATCTATGTATAAATGGTGATCGCGAAACCAGCAAACAATGTAAATGTTTCCAGTAAAAATTTAAAGAAAAAAAATAACGACTATTCAACCAACGTGAATATAACCAAAAATCAACACTTCGTTAATCGACAGAATGCATCGAGATCGTGATATATCGATCGATTCGAGTTTGATATTCTGATTGATTATTGGATGATCGCTTCTTCAATTCGATTGTTTCGAGATGTTAAATTGAAAGAAATTCGATTATTCCAACTGACTTTTAAAATTTTGTAGAAAAAAGTTTCGAACAAAATGCGGAATATCTTTTTAACAAGTGACTTAATTAGAGCGAAATGTAAACTACCTTTACGGCTAGTAAAGTAATCGGAAGAAAATTATATCATTAATGTTTAATAAGTATACTTATTTATTTTCATTAAGTGGAGCTAACTAATATAGAAATTAACGATTTTCTATAGATACTAATAGTTTGAATATTATCAAATTCTCTCAAGATACCATGGGTTGTACAGTGTTTCGTATATCAAAACAAAGAACACGAGTCGAAACATCGTGAACAGCAAAGGCGAACGAAAGGAAAAGGGACAAAGTTAATTATATGTACAATATCACTCACCGTGCTCGAGGTAAATCCCAAATTGTCATGTGACATCCTGATGGGTCACTTCGGTGCACACTGAAAAGTGAGACGAGAAAGAAGAGAAAGGCAGAAACGAAGAATTCACCTGGATGCGGTGCGTCGAGAAGGAAAATGTACAAAATAATCGTCGCGCAGTGCAAGTACTGAACAAGGTTAAGGTAAATAAGAACGTGAAGCAGCGAAAGATGCGAAAAAGGACAACCGGTTTCAGTTTGTTATAGTATGATGCATTATTGTGTTGCGACAGGTACGACCGCCGCAACTCGACTGATCAGTGTTCGCGCCAAGTATTATTTATATAGCATCGTGTCACGCACACGGCACACCGCACTCGGTGCCATTTCGTTTGCTGGTCACTCACGGCATGATTCGGACGAACTACGATGCGGCTCGACTACCTTACGAAGCCTACTCAGCACCGAGATCTAAGTAAACGAGCCGGTTTACCATAGAAACACTTTGCCTTTCTTAATTCCCGGCTATGTAAGTATTAACACGCAACTACATCTTGAGCGTTCGAAGAATATCACTACGGTTGCCGTCGATTTTCCCATCGGTAACGAGCAGCGCAACGTGCATACAGAAACCAAAGAATCTACTATGAATATGTTTACGTGACAACGATTAAGTCGAAGAGGTTTTTTCAAAGATTCTTTTTTCCTTTAGCGATTATTACTTCATTTTAAGTTTTGTTCCAATCGTTTTGTTTATAAGACTGCAAATGTGATTTAGTGCTACCTCACGCTCGATTGCGATGCAATCAAATTTATTGCCGTAAATATTGATTAGCAGAGAACCGATGGATGTTTGTCTGAATGTTTTGATAATGAAAATTATGTAGCGAATAGTAATGAACGTATGTCTGCTTGTAACCGTCAATGTTAATCGGTTACACCTGAAACTCACCGAGATATGTACTTAACGATAAATCAGTTAGATGGAAAGTTTCCACTCTATTAAATCAAACCAGTAAACGATAGTAAGTAATTACAATTAAGATATGTAGATATCTTTTGATGATAATCTGCGAATAAAAGAACATAGGTTTCATTTACTCGTGGATTATTTGTAAATTATTAATTATTCTAAATCACCTGATACCCTTAGGAAAAAAACATTCGATGAATATCCTTAAGATAGGTGCTGTTAAATAGTTCATGAACGATAAACTTTATAAAATTATAACTGCTGCGATTATAATAATTATTTGGTTCTTTTTTCAGTTTGATTTCTGTCTGATTTCCGAACAAATAAATAGAATCCAAAATATAAAAAGAGAAGTAAAGAAATGGCTAGATCCGGATAAATAATTCCTTTAATCCTATCTCCTGATGGATGGTTTTCCTAACTGCCTGTTAAATTAATTGTCCGATACTCGCGCCACCTACTAACGAAACAGGATGCTGTCATTTATTCAAAGCTGTAATGCCAGACTGAGGACGGGAGCTCCCGAGAACACCCCCTTCCACTGCGTACACTGTCACAGTAAACGCGTGTACGTGAGCTCAGGGTTTCGGACGACTTCGGGAAATCAAGAGAGAAAACAAATGAAAGACTTTCTCTTTCACTCTTGAAGTGCTGAAATCCAACCAATGTGGTTGGATTCTTACCAGGACTCATTTTACCTGTAGCGATGAATTCCCATGCGGAGACAATGAGTAAGATCGATGAAGTGCATTGTATTCATCCTAACATACATCTATTTATTTGTACATTATTTTACCGAATAAACATGCATCACTTTTGCATCCTTAATAGAATATATAAATACTCTATAACAAATTCATTTTCAAAACGTACCATTTAGCAAAAGAAAGAATAAATAATATTGAAACACTATAACCACCTAGCGGTGGAAAGGTGGTACTAATTGAGGGTGAACCCGTCATACAGCAAAATAGATCAACAGATATCGCAGTTTTTTAAGTGGATCTTTCAGCTATAATTGCCTTAGATTAAAGAGTCGAATCTTCTGAATCCCCCATACTGAATCTACCGCGATTCTTGGAGTGGTTAAGCGATGAAGTTAATAATTCCTATCTATAAGTGTTTTCACATATTTCTGTCTTATTATTGCAGACACAATCCTCTTATATGAATTTTGTTAAGATATCAATTAAAAAATCAAAAATAGTAGCTCAAATAGTACTGGTCAGAACCAACAGATAGCGCCACATTTCAATTCTGTCGTAAATAATCATTTTTATTTAATAAATCAGTCACAAAATTCGGATAAAATTAGACAGAGATCACTGGTGAGATACTTTTCTTTAATTTGACACGTGAGTAGCTCGTAAATACCGCCTACAAACCGAGAAATTTAAATACACATATTTCCCTGAATAAGGTACATACTGCCGATTAGTAATACCTTTTCTCCGCTAAATGGCAGTAGCATTTATGTGTCCATCAATCGATCAAATTTTCAATTCGTAAAGAAACGCATTTACGGCACTAATTTCTGAACATTTTTGCATGTTTTAGTTTTGTGAGGGTCATCACTTTTTTCTGATATTAATTTTGTTACGATTTCAATTATAATAACAGAAACTATAGCCCAAATAGTACTCGTTAGCTTCGATAGATGGCGCAACAATTCCGTTCTTTTATAATTATTAATAAATAAATATAATTAATAAATGAGGCGTATAATTAAAACAGAATTGAACCCGGATCAGTCCTGAGATACTCTTCTTTAATTTAAAACGTGAATAACTCAGATATATTGCCTATTACGCACTTTTACGACTAATTTAATTTTGCAGAACGTTTTAGTTTTGATTTCAACCACTACGAATGCTATAGTCTTATTTTTAGCTGAGTCGATAACGTTGAGAGCGACACTAAAATAGTAATAGAATTCGTCTAATGTTTTCTTATTTAGGAATTTGAAAACTTGGGAACCTCATTAATATTTTCAAAAACGAAATACTATCGTTGCTATATTTCGGTAATTTTCAAGGCTATTGATTTGTCATAGAATAAAATTTTAACATTGGTAGTGATTAAAATAAAGGTTGCATTGAGCACATAGCTTAAGACGTAGGAAAACTCATAAAACGTTTAGGAAATTTTGAAGAACTGCTGGAAACCCATGGGCCAGCTATAGACCCAAGAGGTCAAAGACCCATTAGAATCCTAAACTCCTAAAAGGCTCCTAGGATATCAACAAATCAGTGAATCCCATTAAAGGGCTTTTCACCACCCTTTGCGTCCCTCACGACCACTCCATATCTGCTTTCTTAATCTTTGACGAAAAACTTCAAATCCAAACGCTGAGATATTCGTTTGAATACCGACAAGCGGCGCTACTTTCGGAGCTCTTTTCTGATTCGTCAGGTTAAGTGCACCATGTCAGCTGTGTGGTACAATGCCGCCAGTCGTCCGTTGTAGACGCGGATTCGTGCAAATGGCGTCACTAGCAGTATGAGCGAGCGTATGCTGTCTAATAACGCGTACGGGCCTCGTCCGGGCGCGGCGCCGCGCGGCCCAGCCTGACGGCGAGCGTGAGTGCGACGATATTGGTTGACATCGAAGGAAAATTAGTACAAAGAGAATCATTAAATTTCGTTGTTAAGTTGCAACGGTGTGTACGTATCAACGACAAATAGTGATACGCAGTGAGAAGAAGAGGTGAGTGCCAGATAGGAGAAAAAGATCGAGGAGAACTGTGACCCTTAGAAAAAGTGCCGTGTTATGCATACGTGGTTATAATCTACAAAATAAATGTATCTAACTATGTAGTATGCGCTTTGAACGCACTCTCGATCGTCCGTGAATATTTTTCCAAATGAACAAGTCTACATATTTGTTACATATGTATATCTCGTTGTAATCTTTCGTCTGCATCGCCTTTAATGCGGAAAGATTTTTCAAGTTACTACGGGACATAAGAAGCGCGCGATACGATCTCAGCAGCAGTAAGATAAAGACAACACTTCAGGGTCGATTTCTAAGCGTCTTTTAAAACAAGACAGATAAATAAGATGAAAGAAAAGGTGTAGAATGTATGCGCAATAGTTTTCTTGTTAGGTTCAGAGCATACGTTCCATCGTGACAATTGCCATGCGTGTATCATTGCCAAATTTATCGTAGTGTTACTACTTATATTGTTCTGTGCATATTTTCACAAAGATGAACTGCTAAAGAATTTGTCATTTAAATGTAATTCCGAAACTGTCTTTATGATTCACTGATCGAATAATCGGGCAATCGAGAATAGGTTCTATGTGTACTTGCCAATGACTATACATTTTGTTATTGCCTTTCATGGAAATTTTTGAAATTCTGTTACTTTGACAGGCTATTTTAATACACCGTTGTTATCGCGTAATCAAGGCGACCATGTTTTTCCTCCAACTAAAAAACACGTTTCTTGTAGCCACGCGCACGTGTGGGCGAAGTAGAATGTTTTTGTTTGCGCCTTAACGAGTTCCTAAATACGACCGAGGGTTGCGTAAGAGTTCACATTGTACCCATCTGAAAAAACTTCTGACATTTTATAAAAATTCTATACTTGTTTCTATATTATTGATTCTGCTAGCCCAACTGATACAGATCAAAAAAGAGAAAGGCGTATAGCACATAGTATATAGTCTTTCTAATAAAATTATGTGTTTAAAGAGAGGAAAAAGCAAGTGTTCAAAGAAATAAAATTCTTTTAATATATCCGATAGTGTTCGTGTGGTAATTTTTGATTATGTCATAACTTCGCATTACGATCTCGTATTTTCTGCTCTTCTACATTTATCGATAGAGATGTTTTATCGATAGAGCATGCCGCAGCTGCGAAAATATTTTTGCATAAAATAAAACTTAAACATAATTTTAACTACGTAGACAACTTTTAACGTATCGTTTCCTGTAAATGTTATAATAAAATTGTTAAAAACCACAAAGAACGGAAAAAACCTTCGTGTACGAGTGGATAAAGCGGTTAACCTTACCGATACGAAGTGACTCCGAGGTGAAAGGGCATTAACACTTTTAAGATAACAATGTCGTGGAATATTAAGACCATTTATTAAATAGAATTGTTGCAAAGGAAATCCGCTTCGATAAATGTGCTTGCGTAACAGTACGAAAATACACGATACAGTGAATAACATCAACGAAATCACGATCGTCGTTTAAGCTGATTTAATAATTCTTTTTTTTATAATCGGTTTCGAATATTCCATCGTTTTATGCGAAACCTAGTAAGTATAATTCACAATCAGGCAGCAGAAATTAGGATTGCATGAATTAAATTCACCATGGTAAACGATGTTAGTAAATTTCAATGAATATTATAAAGGTATATCATCAACTGAATAACCAATGTGAACTACGTCCATGAATAAAAGAAAATCTATCCCTAAAACCGGTTGTAACGGATTAGCTAGTAACTTACGATACTGAATACCGACTACGCCGTGCCTATTAGACTGAACCTCGATTTCCGTTAGATGTTTTCGTAACATCTATGAAGGTTTCCGTGTAGTATTTTTATTAGACGTGTTGAACACGCTTTGCATATTAAAATCAACTAACAATCGAATACACATTAAAGATTTACCTTTTGCGCATCGCATAATTTCTTAACGAATCAATCAATAAAACTTTTCTCGGTCCATAAAGTATTCCGGAATTAAAAAAAAATATATATTTAAATAAATCCAGTTTTCGAATTATGGATTACCTTTATAAGAAAAAGAAAGTCGTACATCAGGAAAGTAAATACGTTTGTTTTGATTTGTGTATAACTACACGTGTCAGTTCTCTGTATTATCACCCGGGGGTGTTAATCTATTCTGTCATCGGTACCTAACCTTAGCAACTTTCTAATATTCATTGGGTCTTGACCGCTGGAAAACCAAAACGAACACAATGAAAAGTCCAAAAGTTAACATGCGTTTATGCTGTGGCGCCACGGGTCAAAATGCATAGATCGATTATGATTAGTTCTCTCGCGACTACGAAACGTTGAATTCTTAGAGTTACCACAAAGAGGTTATCTTTTTCCTTAAGAGGAACCAGTTACAAAATATGCGTCGTGTTTAATTTTAGACATATGGCGGGTATTCTCGATTTTCCTAAATGAGTCACTGGCACGCAACTGCGTTTTCATGGAAATGAACCGGTTGAAACTGCAATTTTAACGGTCGTTCAACCGGGCGCCATGGTTGTTTACATGTTCTTAATTTGCGATCCTTGGGAGACGCGTTAACCCTTTCATTGCTGCGTTCAAATGCAACACAGTTTAGAAACATCGTGAAATTGAAGATTAATAAAAATTGTTCAAAGATAAATATACTGTTTTGTGTACGGTAGTTTACGAAATTTAGAGAAACGGAAAAGGATTGAACGGAAGCGTGGTGCGCGTTAATAAACGGGTAGGTAGGCAAGCATCATCGAATAGAAGAGGATCATAGGCATATCGGTTGTACGATAACAATTTGTTGTGTCTGGCGTAAAAGGACTTGTTCTATCGGAGCCGAATGAGTAGACTTTGTAGTCTAGCGATTTCGCGAAACGGGGTCGACTAATACCACTAAACGTCGTGTTAGCGACCTCGTTCTGCTGCACCACTGTACCATTGATCCGCCAAAGTTATTCGTAACCAGCAATTTGTAACTTCAAATTTTCGGTCCTTTTAAATACAAATTTTAAAATAAAAATTTTTAACCCTTCTATTATGTACAGATCTATACCCGACGATGGTTTTAAATTAACGTGACCATTTCAATTTTCTCTTTAAGACGGTTAAATATAGATCCCTAGCTTTCTGCACAGGTATACAAAATTAAAAAAAAAAGAAGTCGACTAAAATTTTCCAACGTTACTACTAATAATAATAATGTTTCGCGGACGATCGAGAATCAGTCTAAGGCATTTGAAAAAAAAAGAATAGGAAAGGAGGAGGGGAAAAAATGCATTCGTATGCACGAATACGTATACTGTACTCCGCAGAGTCGCGCCAAAGAAGGGATGCAGACTGAACTGATGTACAGAAAGCCGTTGGCGATGACGACGACGTCGAGCCAGAGCCTCCATCGTCCTAGCACGGGGAAGAAGGAGAACGGGGGCAGGGATTCCCGGGAGACGATCCACTCGGGCCACTTTATGGTCTCGGACTTCGAGGCGGAGGCTCAGGACGACGAGGACGAGCTCGCTGTCCCTGTACCGGAAGAGGAAGCCGTCAAGTTGGCGATCATCGCCTCCCCTGGCCTGTGGCACGAGAAGTTCGTCAGCAGCTCCTCGAACGACAAAAGTCCCCAGCAGCTCAGTATTGAAACATCCCTGAACAAATTGTTCCAGTGCATGTCCCTTGCCTACAGGTGAGTTTCTCTTTTCCCTCGGTTCTTCTGGACGAGCCTATTGTTTTGTTTATGGATCACAGTGTCAGCTTGAAAATACCCAGAAAGTGGGTAATACATGTTTACGTCTTAATGGTTGTTGTACGCTTGCGAAAGGGTATTAGAGAATTTCTGAATTTGTGAGGCTTTGTATAGGTGCAGTCGATATTTTTTGATTCTCACAAATGCTAATGCAACAGTTCGTCAACAGTTGAGGACTTCTGAACAGTTTATTCTTCGTGTTATCCGTTGTCCACTTTCCGTTGCACCATCATCAACACGAGCGTCTCTGTTTCCTTATCAATTTAGTGTAATCGATCGAAGAGACGTTAGTAGAACAGTTTTAACAACAGGCAGAATAATCGAACTTTATTTCATGATATCACCAAATAAAAATAGAAGAAGCTTCCTACTATAGTACTATCATCACTACGAGGGTCTCTATTTCTCTAGCAATTCAGTGTAATCGATCAAAGAGACATTAGCAGTCCACTTTTAACGATCGAACTTTATCCTATGATATCAGTAAACAAAAATAGAAAAAGCACCCTAATAAACTTTTTACCATAATGTTATCATCAACACAACGGCCCCTATTTCGCTAGCAATTCAATGTAATCGATCAAAGAGACATAAGGAGTCCATTTTTAACGATCGAACTTCATCCCGTAATGTCACCAAACAAAAATAGAAGCATCTTAATAAGCTTCCTACCATAATATTATCATGAACACAAGGGTCCCTATTTCGCTAACAATTCAGTGTAATCAATCAAAAAGACATTAGCAGTCCAATTTTAATAATCGAACTTTATCCTCTGATATCAGTAAACAAAAATAGAAAAAGCACCCTAATAAACTTTTTACCATAATATTATCATCAACACAAGGGTCCCTATTTCGCTAACAATTCAGTGTAATCGATCAAAGAGACATTAGCAGTCCAATTTTAATAATCGAACTTTATCCTATGATATCAGTAAACAAAAATAGAAAAAGCACCCTAATAAACTTTTTACCATAATATTACCATCAACACAAGGGTCCCTATTTCTCTAGCAATTCAGTGTAATCGATCAAAGAGACATCAGAATTCCACTTTTAACGATCGAACTTTATCCTATGATATCAGTAAACAAAAATAGAAAAAGCACCCTAATAAACTTTTTACAATAATATTATCATCAACACAAGGGTCCCTATTTCGCTAGCAATTCAGTGTAATCAATCAAAGAGACATAAGGAGTCCATTTTTAACGATCGAACTTTATCCTATGATATCAGTAAACAAAAATAGAAAAAGCACCCTAATAAACTTTTTACAATAATATTATCATCAACACAAGGGTCCCTATTTCGCTAGCAATTCAGTGTAATCAATCAAAGAGACATAAGGAGTCCATTTTTAACGATCGAACTTCATCCCGTAATGTCACCAAACAAAAATAGAAAAAGCATCCTAATAAACTTTCTATCATGGTAACATCATCAACGCAAGGGTTCCTATTTTGCTAGCAATTCAGTGTAATCGATCAAAGAGACATTAGCAGTTCAGTTTTAATAATCGAACTTTATCCCGTAATGTCACCAAACAAAAATAGAAAAAGCATCATGCTCGTCTCGTAACAATCGCAATAATTACATTGCGTCGAGCTGTTTTGCAAGAACCCGCAACTCGTCTGTCCCCCCTCGATCCTCTCGCAATCGGTTCCCTCGGGAGATCACTGGGACAAGCTCTCAGATTCCAGTTGTATTTCGAGCCGGGCAACCGGACAAATGCCGTGCCGCCGGCATTCCGGCTGATAACGGACAATTGAATTAATGAAGAAGAGGCCGTAGAACCAAACGACAACATCGCAATTAAGCTCGGCCTCGACGAAGCCGATCGGCTGCCTTCGCGATAATTTCCGTTTTCCCTTTACGGGACCTGCTCGAGCTTCCCCCCTCGAGGACTTCCTTCGGATCGTTTTCTTCGAACCTTTCAAACGACCTGCGGCAATTAATTTATTCGAAAATAATGTTTCATTCTATATTTTTTTATTTTTTTTTATTTTACTCCTTATACTTTTTTCAAGAAGTATTCTCAATTTACAAATCCTATGATTGCACCAGATTTTTTAATGTTTTTAAATCATTTAAATGGGTAAATGTTTTTAATGTTTTTAAATTTAATATTTTTAATGTCTTTGTAACTGTACCGCTAACATTTTATTAATACTTAACACTTTACCGACCGCTCGTGAGTCAATTTATTTGGGCACTTCCGATCGGCTCATTTTGGCGTGGATGCAACGCTAATAAATTGAATGGTTTTCTTCGAGTAATTGATAATTTAATATTTCTTTACAGTATATGTATATACGATATTCCTTGAAACAGTCACCTTAGTGTAAGGGAACATTACAAAATTTACAAACGAAGCACGTAAAAAGCCGATTAATAGGCTTCCGGTAGGTAAAGTGTTAACTAACCAAATGGGAAGGTCCCTCAATTTTTTTTCTATCATTGATTCTATTCACTTTTGTTATTAGTTAGTCTTGAACCAGTGCTGAATTTATTAAAAGTTGTACTTTGGAAGAGCAAAGAATGCATTTGATGAACTGTGAATAACACTAGTTGAAGACTAATTAATAACAAAAGTAAACAGAATCAATGGTAGAAGAAAAAATGGGAGATCTCCGCCTTCGGGGTTGGTTAATACACAGTGGTACTAATATCAAACAATCGATTTTATCTGTTTCCTTTTTCTTTTTTCTTGTTCTCCTGTTTTTCTCTTTGCTTGTTAAGTTTTATTTTCACAAGTATTTTCAGCTTGTAAGTCACGCTTATGATTCTACCCGATTAAAAAATTTTACTGCAATCCAGCGATCAATTTGTAGTGATTTAAACAAACAAAATTCTACGAAATTTCGTGAGCTACCGATCGATAATCGAGGATCACCACACGTCCGCGGTGTAGATTCGAGTGATCGAATTAGCCTAGCCCACGTTTTTAAATGAAAATCAGAAAAATGAAATGGTCTATCTGTGTCTTCTTCCCTTTCTCTGTCCCTGCATTCGAAAGAACGTTTTAACCCTTTGCACTCGAGAGGTGACCATTTGGTCTTTTAATGATACTAACTTCAAAAATTGTCAAATTCGAAATATTTACTATGATTCACGTATATTAAACTTCATTTAGTTTAGTTAACTCGTATATTAACCCTTTGCGCTCGAGAGGTGACTGTTAGTCACCGAATGATAGTTTCGCAAATTTTCAGACTTCAGTTATTTTATTTATTAGTTAGACTCGGAGACTAACTAGTCATGTATGTAAATTTTAGTATATCACTGAATTAAACTGAATGACGTATAATATAGGCGAATCATAGTAAATATTTCAAATTTGGACATTTTTGAAGTTAGTATTATTAGACGACTAACAGTCACCTCTCGAGTGCAAAGGGTTAAATCCGTCGTTCTTCGTGAAAACAATCGATATCGAGCAGCAACAGCGTAATCAAAAGGAGCATAATAACTGGTTCGTGTATTTTTAACGTCGAATCGGGGAACGCGACTGCTTCACGGATATAAATAAATATTATTTCGTCTACCGTTTATCTGTAATTAAGCTTCTTCTTTTCTGCCATTATCTTGTTCCTGCCGAAAAAAAAGAGCATGATCTCGCATGATGCATATTTGCAACTGAATTAACTCGTTGCGCGTTGCAACCGACGAACTCGTGCCGTTGGCACAGATTATCGTTTCGCGCGATATTTTGCTGTTTTACATTTCACGCAATTAGCGTTAAACGCTAAGTAAAAAAAAAAACATGAAGACGATGGATGCTGACAAAGCGGGAGATCGAAAGAACGATGTATAAATAATGTTTGATTTGAGAATAAAGAAATTAGGCTGGACGCGTTAATACTTCAACGACCGGGAGCTTATTAACATTTAGCTAACCGCATGATGCCTATTTGAGATTATGGGTTAAAAAGGATGAAACAACGATAACTTTCTTTTTAAGCTTTTGCTAAACTATTTTTTTTTTTTTTTAATTGGTTGTTTAATGTCGCATCAACCGCTTGTGGGTTATTAGCGACTTGGGTAGATTATAGTTTGTTTTAAATATTTTATCAGATCCTCCGTCGTGCTGTTGTCCGTCAGGTTATCTTTCAGAGCGGGTTCTAAGTTGTGTTCTGTTCGATTTTTGTGTTAGCGATCTCGAGAGGCGACTATTAGTCGCCGAATGATAGTTTCGCAAATTTTCAGACGTTCGTTAGTTTGTTTATTAATCAGACCCGAAAATTAAATAATCATACATATAAATTTTAGTATATGACTTAACTGAACTAAATGAAGGATATAATGTAAGCGAATCTTAGTAAATATTTTGTACTTAAGAATCTTTAACCCTTTCGCTACGGCAGCACTGCGCCGAAAAGTGTACACGTTGCGCTTCGATAAACTGATGTTCGGACTTACATCTTTCGGTGCAGCCTTGTCATTCTCCGGATCGTCTTTTTCAATAAGTATTACACAACGACATTTTTAGATGACCAGTAGTAACATATTTGGAGATTTTGCAATTATTATAAATAAAAATATAATTTAGGGTAATTGATATGTCAAATTAAAATTCTAAATTTTGCTATTATTATAAATAAAAATACAATTTTGGATAGTTAGTATTGGGAATGGGGTTTTATATTGCTAAATGAAATAAACTCTTATTTGTGAAATAATACTTAAATAGTTTATTGATACTTTTATATAGCACGAGAAAGGGCAATTATGACCGCACCTAGCGAGTTTCGTCACAAGACTAGCAGAACGCAGTGGTCGAAATTCTTACAACCCCGTCCGGGTCCTTCAGCCCCATTGTTCTGTTTCTCGATGTTTTCGAACTTTCTAAAATGCCAGATGTGGCTTGGCTTCTTGGAAGAAGCCCTTGAGAAAGTACGTTAAGAGAAAGCTGGTTTATGGTTAATTTTTGCTTCGTAGTATTTCTGTATTCAATTTCCAACAGTTAGACATCGAATTATAATTCATAGTAATTTAATTTAGAATGGTAAATTCTAAAAGTCGGCACTCGAACACACAGGTCGTCGCGTGGATGTCGCCTATAGGCGACGCTCGTAGCGAAAGGGTTAACCGTTTGAGTCCCAAGCAGCGCGGTCTTTTCGTACTCGTTTAGAGAAAGCGCGGTCGCGCAGTTTGGGATTCTTCGACAGTGTTTTTTCAATACCCCCTGGGACTCAAACTGTTAAAATCACTGTCGACTAGTCAACGATATTCGTATTAGGTCGATGATGTTATCACGTTGCGCTAGTTATCAGATCTTGTATCCGGTATCTAGCAACGAACCGATCGCGGGGAATCACCTTTGCCCCTAATCCGGACACGTGTGAAAAAGTTCCGAAGTAAACCCAAGGTTGTACGACGAATTATGTTTGGTGTTTGCTCGCGTGCTGGTGGTAAGGTAAAAGTCGTTAAAACTCGGCTGATTTGCGGAAAAAGACGCAGGAAGATAAACGTAGAAGAAGCGATTAACGTAAACGTATAAATTAAGCGTCGTAACATAGAAAGAATTGTTGTTGATTGCACTTTATCGCCTTGTTATCGCTTTTACTGTTGTTTCTGCAATTGTTACACACAATTGCTATTATTTACCTTTTAAACAAGCACGATTCGCATTGCGCACCGGTGATCTTGTATTTTTTTTGCGCGCGATCAATCTATTTCGTCGACTTGCTTCAGGCTCTGTGCACTGTATACATTGACTTAAAAAATGTTTCGATTACTAATTGTCAGGAATTCTAAACTTTCACTCTTAATTAGTTCTTAATTTACTTAATATAGTTAATTGCAACGATTGCACAATACTGTGTCCTCGGCAGACCATAGTTTTGTGTGCATTTATAAAAAAATTCAAGTATGCAAAAATACACATTTTCGGTGAAAATATACGAAATATTCAAAGTATAGTACAGGTTACATTACATATTTAGAAGATGAACTAGATTTCCGTTTAAGCTCCACTTTTCTTCATTCATCTACTTTTACAAAAATTTGAATTTACAATTTGAAGACACATTGAAAATATACTAAATATATTTGAATTCATAATGAAGACACATTGAGAATATACTAAATATAAATATACGAAATATTCAAAGTATGGTACACGTTACATTACATATTTAAAAGATAAACTAGATTTCCGTTTAAGTTCCACTTTTCTTTATTCGTCTACTTTTACAAAAATTTGAACTCACAATGAAGACACATTGAAAATATACTAAATATTGAAAATATATTAAATATATTTGAATTCATAATGAAGACACATTGAAAATATACTAAATATTCAAAGTATAGTATTTTACGTTACACTACATATTTAGGGGATGAAATCGATTTCCGTTCAAGTTCCACTTTTCTTCATCTACTCTTGCAAAAATTCGAATTCGCCTGAAAATCCGCAGCTCTGATCTTCGAACTGTTCGCAAATTTAAGTTTCCACGAGAAAACACAACAGAACAATGCAGCGTACGATGAACAATGAACTTCGAGCGATTGGCAATAGAAAATGGTTCGATCGTTCGCGAAGAAGTAAACGCATTATACTTTATTCGGCCGGTCAGTCGTAATTTTAGCTCATCCCGGGGAGATTGGATAATAAATGAACCTGATATCGTAATTCCGCCGATAGCGTTTCGTTGTTATTGTTCCGCCTTCCCGCTGAAAGGGTTAATCGATCGATGATGATTTATGTCGGCGGTGTAATTGGACGCGACTCAAGAAGCGAAAAGGCGTGCGGACGCGTGTACACGTTTACGTGTCTCTGTGTGCGTGCATATTTTTTATCTGCCGCAGAACAGAGATATTATTGTTATTAACGGCGGCAACGTAAACGTCGTGCCATCCCTGGCACAACACGCTCGTAAATTTTGTTCGCGCGCTCGTTCGTTGTCGAAGAACAGAGACAAGATCAAAAATGGCGCGCGACTCCGTTTGGTTAGCGTCGGTTTTCAACGATAAGAAGCAACTTCTTCTTACTTTTTTTTGTTTTCACGGTGGTAAAGTTTACCTTATCGAGAACCGGATAGGCTTCTGGATCGACGAACGTGTGTGTGTGTATGTGTGTGTTTATCAGGTGTATCAGTGGAATAATTCTGACACGCCTCTTATCCTCTCGGCCCGTGCGGGTGTCTACCGGCTCGCTCGATAAACGGGTGTATCTTATCGGTGTGCTCCACTAATAATTTGCTTCGCATTATACACACACACACGAACTTATTGAAGCGTCTAGAAACGAAGAGGAGGATGAGGTCCATGCGGTTCGGAAATGTTCGACGTTTACGGAGTTAATTGTTTAGTTCAACACGAACGGAAACAAGGAACGACGATGATGGTACCTGTTGAATTGAAAGTAAAAATATTTGATAGTCGCTGGAACGGTAGAATTTTCCCGGTGTTCACCTGTTTACTCGATTCTTGACGGTTCGTTGAATGAGAACGAAAAGTGTTAAAAACGAGACTAGGAAATGTAGAGTGTGTTTATTTGTTGTACGGTACAAGGTTGATCTGGATTGTGTTATACTGATATAATGAGATGCTGATATATTGCGACTGAGACTGCTATACTGGTATACTGAGACTGCTAT